>JACEFZ010002761.1:0-145000 GCA_014155875.1 Cepaea nemoralis | reverse complement strand
CTCCGTTCTGATACTATCTGACATAATTTATTTACAGTAAGCTGGCGAAGAATGGTTTTCGCAGCCAGCTACGTGGCGAACATGATCATAGGAGTTCACAATAAAGCCATCATACATAATCATTACAACAAACTCTATCATCTATCTATTTAGCGAGTAACACTCCTAAATACACTTGTGTTTAATCTATCAAGTCCCCCTTAAGTTAAGCCCTGTTGCTTGTTCGATGTCCAGTCGGCGTCTGCCCTCTAACGTGTCTCGGACACGGGCTGTAACTCTCCTCGAGCTTCTCGTGGAACAGGTCCTGGCACGCGTTCAGTGTGTCCACGGAGCTGTAGGCGAACTGACCTATGTTTCTCGAAGGCTCTAGATTGTTCAAGCATTCGAGTGTGTCTCCCTTGTATTGGGGTTATGGCCCTTCTCGAGTTCCCTTCTATCTTTATGTTCCTACCGACTCCATGTGAGACTCTGACAGGGGTCCCCCTTCCCCGCTTCTATGGGTTAGTATATGGTAATTAGTCTGCACTAATTCTGTCATAGGATCACATGAAGTTGGTGTTTGGTAGTTTCGTGGATGGGAACCTAGCCATCTATATATTTGTACTATTAACTCATGTATTTCCCCGTACAACAATCCAGGATGATTGCTGAAGAGCCCCTATCTCTTCCATATCCTTAAACATGCTTATCCGACCGAAGTTCCGTGACGCTTCTAGTTGTATTTGCAACCGCGCCCTTCTCAAGTATCCATTTGATACCCAGATATTAAACTCTGTGTTAGAGAGGTTTAACAAGACAAATTGTCGTGGCTTATTTAAGAACACTTGCAATTCTTGTCCTGAATGTGTATTTTGATACACTTTTACTTCCGTATGTTTTATAGTGCTTAATATATATATGCACTCTTGTTTTCTCCCAAGTAACTACTTATGTTCTTGTTTGCCTGTTAGTGTGTTTACTGCTTCAAGAGAGCACACAAGAAAGTCGACTTTCCCTTCGGGGAGAAGGTATTTTGCCTTAGAAATATATCAGTCTCTGCAACTATTGAAGAGAAGCAGGTGGCGGTTGAATGTGGTGGGACTATATCACTAAACCTGGATCCTGGGTCAACAGCCAGAAAGTGAATGTCCTAACCATAGTCTGCATCTAGAAATACCCATGGACTGCTGCGCTCAATAGCTCCATAGCGAGCAACAGATAAATTAGAAGACAACTGACTGGGTGAGTGATTAAGTCCTATTTTAGTAGGAATATCCAGGATGGACTTCAAGATCTAATAATCTACAAAGATGAAGATCATCAGAGTACTGACAACAGTGTATCGTTTGCGTTACTTCTGAGAAGTATCACCTATGGCCTCATCATTCAACCAAGTCAGTGAAACTGGGACAATCCTTCTTCAAGTTACTAAAACTAACAACAGTGAGTAACCTTCAACTGTTGGTTGGATTACCAAGTTAATATCCACAATGGATAAGTCTTCGAAAGAACATCTCACAGCTGCAACAGTCAAACATAAGGTTCCAGCCATGCAACACCAAGTTCAAACAAATGGGAAGAAGACATTGAACCAATACAACCAAGGTACCAACTGAAAACCATACCTACACCAGATTACCTCAAGGTTCCCAAACCTGAACACATAAAAAAAAAAGACCATATGAAAGCAGCTAGCGGAGTAAATGCCTCTACGCCTGCAACCACAGGAATCACCTGATGGCTTGCAACCCTGGATATGTGGTGGAGTCAATATTCTTCAGTTCCATGCCTACAGCAGAATCCTGGAATTAATTCCAGGTGAACCAAATGAATAACAAGCAGAATTGTACGTCTACACTGAAAGTAAATAATGAATCAGAACTCTGTGCTGGTCCCATGTCAGCCTAAATGCCAATAACGGTGGAATAGGTTATAGACTGATGACTAGGTGGGTGAAAAATCTGTGGGATCAAAATTGAGATTCGGATATTATAAGCCGAGACGCTGAAAGGTAGGCATCCTTTTCATCGGATATGGTGATATAGGGAAGAACCTTAGTCCAAGACTCAAGATGCATCTCATGAAGGTATGACCAACCCAGGCCTCAATTTCACACTGACACCGAGCCGTTCGCAACAGAAGATTCTTGAATTCAGCTCCACGGAGGAGATATGTGGTGAATTTATTTCCTAATAAGGATTATAAGTAGTTCCGCAACAAACTTCAGTGGACATTAAACATGACTGTGAGTATTTATTGCTGTCACGGATAAATATGTACATTAACTGCTTTGCACTGGAGAAGAATACCCATCCGCAATGCCTAAATGAACACTATAATTAATTAATTTAATTATTAGTATCAACTGTTTTCATGTGTGTTTTTTTTTCTTCTATGACATATAAAGAGTGTGTTATTGGGTAATGAGGTATAACCAATGATGGTTAAGGTAAATAGTATTTTGACATCAACTCATTATTTTTAAATATGATACTTGTACATGGTATCAGAAACAAATATATATATATATGTTGGGTTTCTGCACCTAGACCAATGTGATTTTATCTAGGTACAATGAGACAAAATTGTCATGGCAGGGCAGACCAGGCCCTAAGCCTTGGTTGGCGACTGGTCTAGGATCGAAGCTCCGACAGGCGGACAGTTAGAGCATTGCTTTGCTGATCCGGCAGCTTCTGCAGCTTGTCTTGTTCCAGATGTAGGGGTGTTACCTTTCCTCTGGAGTGAACTAGGCAGGCCGAGAGAGGGATCATGCTGCATGGGCAACACATGATCTCTATATTTCAGCCCAGGCTTTGTGCTATGGAGAGGTGATGATGATACTTGCTCTAATAAACATGTGTGTGATTTAATTGTTAGTGTTTAGTTTTATGAGTATGTCCTACCTAATGTCTAAAGTGTCTGCTACCTGTGTGTATGTGGTGTGTAGTACATCTCTAAGTGTCACGAGCTGGAATATCCCTTGTCATGAATTACGTCATCTGTGTAACGCCTGTACAGGGTATTCAAACAGTGATTCTTAGAGTGAACCTATTTTATCTAACACTAAACATGTATACACAATTTTAGACAAGTGTTACATTTTACACTCAAAACGCAGACAAATTAAAATAAATACTTCTTGCGTACAATTTGTCCGCTCAGTATATCGCTCTCTCATTTAATTAATTCACTCTCTGATTCGCACACCTTTCCTTCAATATAATAATTTGTTAAAATATACACATTAAGGTGAGGTAATTGTTGTCGCCCTTAGAAAAAAGGAAACTGGCGATATGCTATATTCAAAGCGTCAAGTACTATCTGTACTGGTGATAAGAAATGGTTTATAAGTTAAATTGCAACAATTGTATTGGGAGAAATATGAGTGAAAATGTTTGTGACATATTATAGAAAATGTACAATTTACATGTTCACATATTTTCTGTATACAACAAAGCACAAATGTAATACATATTTAACTAATAACATTAAATTAATTAACTCCAACGACGATCCGTGTGTTGTCGTTCTTTCGTCCGTGTGCTGTTCCAATAATGTTTTACAGTTCGTAGGTAACGTTTCGGTGTCACATTCTTGTGTTGTCTCTCATATGTCGTCATAGTCATAGTATATCGCTGCTTGTATGTGCGATGTTCTGTTCCGTTAGTTTGCGAGTCAATTGAAATCACGCGTATGCACAGTTATTAATATTCGCATGGTACCTTTTAATTCAGTGATTGATGAAATAACTTCGCAAATGTTAATATCCACAGTTCGGAATGTTTTTGATGTACTGCTAATTGCCAATGTGGCCCAATATAGTTAACGGTTCTCAAAGTTTCATGTCTGTGATAGCTATAAGTAGAGTATTAAATCAGCTGTCAAAACTTCTAAATTAAAGTTCTACAGTAAGTGTAGAGGTACACTCTTTTATGCAACAGACTAAAATATCACAGCTTATCATATGGCCACTAATTAATGTACATAGTGTTAATCTGCTGGTGCATTGGTTAATCGTGATACTATGTCGGCAAATACATTATCCGTGCCTTCTTTAATTCCCAGCAGTGGCGCCTAATCCGCCAAGACAACGCAATGGGAACCCAAGAGGAACTTAGATAAACGACTAACACAAAAAACCAAACTTAATGCTTGCACTTCAGCTGTGGAATACTTGGTTTCCGCCGTTTTCAGCTTACGGCTGACATACAGGATTGGGAGTTTCACGCCTTGATATTTTTGCATCAGACCTCCTCCAATTGCGATAGCGCTTGAATCTGTGGTTAATGTAAATGGTAAATCTATATTTGGTAATCTTAATATTGGTGTATTAGAAAAAATGGATGTCAATTTGCACATTGCATCCTCTAAACGGATACTCTTACAATTGCACATACTACATAATTGTATAGGTATCGATGTAAAAATAAGTCTAAATAATGTAAGAGTGAAAATAAATTTACTATAGGCATATCTCAAAGTTATATGAAAAGCCTTGCACCAACAGGAGTTAGGGAACTGTAGCATGGTTTTTGCTCTTTCAATTTGGCGCAATGTTGATTGATATCTAAATGGGATGGTAAATATGATGGAAAATATGTTTGTTATCCGGATGGTGTTGAAAGATACATTTTGAAAGGTAAGTAGTGTTGTTGCAAGTTGGGTTAACAGCAGAAGTAGCAAGAGTGTCAGTAGTTTGTCTTTGTTCGTTTTAATGTTTGGTGAAAGTGATTGTTTACTCTTGTTGGTTGAGGTGTGTGTTTCAAAGACCTTGTTGTATTTGTCTGCTAACGTGGTAGATGGTGAGTTGACACTGGTAGTCTTTGTGCTGATGGATTTAGATCCTTTTTTTTTCCAACTTTTATTTCATACAAAGCAATGTGTATTTACAAGTTGTAGTGTGTGTGTCTTTTGTTTGTGTATACTACAGAGCGTTGCCGTTTTTTAGTGTCAAGTGTGACATTGTGAATAAAACATATACATACATATATACAGTTATGATAATATGACATTTGTGGCATAGTGCATGTAGATCCACATTCCTTGCATATGCTTCACTTCCACTTCCGCAAGCGGAATGCATGAAACACCTGTCTATCTCTCCCTCTCCTCTCTCTCTCTCTCTCTCTCACACACACACACACATACACACAAACACACACGCACACACAATCTCATGCTTTCTGGAGACCGCAGTACATTTAAATGCCCCGCGCTTGGACAATAAACTTTAAACTATCATTTCCATTAAAATGTGGCTTCCTTGTAATTTCTGGGTCACTAAGCTCCCGAGGCGAAGGTCGTTGGTGTTGTTGCCTGATGACAAATTTCAGGGTGACGCTCTAGTCCATGATGTCTTTTGTTTGGGGGACAAGAATCAGGGATTTACTACTAGCAATTAGGGTCCATGGTCTGTCCCAAGGGAGATAATTGGTCCAAAATTGTGATAGTGTCTGGGTTTTATATACAATGGGAAGGACTTAAAACCTGGCCACTAGAAGCCACCTTAGCTTACTGGGTACTTAAAGGGCTCATCGAATTTGTTTATACATGGTGGTGCATATTTTCCACACACAGACGCATACATATGTTACTGCCAACGGCACAGACACCCATCCACAATATATTTCATGTCGCACATTCAAATATAATAATGGGAAAATTAATAATAATAGTAGCAGTAATAATATTAGTATTAATAATAATAATAATAATAATAATATAATTGTAAGATTATTAATACCATCAATAAATACATTTACAGTTGTAGTATCCTTTATTTAAAACAAGTTATTTGCTTTTTCTGTAATATGTGCTGTCTTCAGGCAAATATTTTACGAGATTTGCTCTTGTGGGGCTAAGATTAGAATGTTTGCGACTTTTTTTGATAAAGTTGTTGGACAATTTCTTTGTTAATTGTTCTGTAATTGTATAGTGCTTTGTTTCTTAATGTCCATATAAGATTTCTGTACTCTGCCAATAGAACAAGTAGCTTTGTGTGGGTGTCTTGTGTGGAGTAAGGAATGGAATTTATCATGATTGCTTTGTAAACATCTGTTCTTTGTTTCGAATGAGTGTTTAGGATGTTTTGTAGGAGATTTCTTGTTGGCATGATTGTGTTGCATTCGTAATAGATGTGCTCTTCTGATTCTTGGACGTTCCGCCTACAAAGCTGACACTGTAGTATTTGTTTAGTTATTTTTGCTGTTCTCTCTGTTGTTGGGGTCATGCTGAAAACAAGCCTATATGTAATTTCCCTTGCTTTTGGAGTAATCTGCTTGTTGTGAATATTTGAGAAAATTTCGGTATAATCTTTTATGAAACATCTATGTCCTCTTTTAATTCTGAGATGTACCGGAGTTGCTTGTAATTTAACTAAATGCCTGTAGATTGTATGTGTTTTCTTGTGTAGTAATTTTTCATGTCCTTTAATGGCTGAAATACATGTTTTGTAGAACGTTGGGAGAGTGCCAAAATAATGTGAGGATGTATTCCTAATAGGTTTTAAAGAAAATAGCCTAATTCCAATGTAATAGTGTGCTAAAGGGTGTTTTTCTGGGTGTTGTAGGATTTCACCTACGTGTTTGATCCTAAGTGCTTGTATTTTGGTTGTTATGTCTTGGAGGGCGATACCTCCATCTTTTTTGACTTGCATGAGTGTAGTATGTTTGATACTGTAGATGGTGCTGCCAAACACAAAGCGTCTAATCTCTTTGTTTATGTTTGTGACAGTTTGACGTGGGGGATCTAGGACTGTGCACAGATATAGTATTTTTGGAATTATATATGTATTAACAATGGTACTTCTACCAAATATGGTAGTTGTTTTGTATTTGTATCTCTGTAGCATATCTGTTATTTTCTTCTCTAGATTTTGCCAAGTGTCTTTGTGTGTCTGATTTGGTTGACATGGGAAGACTATTCCGTACACTTTTATAAGATTGTTTGATGTTAAGTCAAATGGAAAATCAGCCTTATTTTTCCATTTGCCTAAGCCCATTACAGTAGATTTTTGGACGTTTAATGTTGCTCCACTCCCTTTGCCAAAAAAACGAGAACGTCTCAAAAATGATCCGTACAGATTTTTCAGTTGTCGGAAAGAAAATGGTATCGTCCGCATGTGCACGCAGCTTTTGTTCACCCTTCCCTGGTATGAACGTACCCCTGACATTGTCGTCCTGTCGTATCTTTTCTAGAAGTGGCTCTAGAGCGACAACGTACAGTAAAGGGGACAAGGGACATCCCTGTCTCATTGACCTAGTCAACCTGAAAGAATTGGTTAGGGTATGGTTTAATAGAATCCGACTTTCCGGTTTTAAATATAAAATTTTGACCCATGTCAGAAAATAATTTCCCACGTTGCAGTGTGAGAGAGTTTTGTGGAAGTATGAGTGAGATATTCTGTCGAATGCTTTTTCTTGATCTAAAGAGAGAATTGAGGACTGACAGTTTTTCAGATGTGTGTAGTTGATGATGTCCCTTATGAAGTGTGTGTGTTGCTGGATATTGCGGTGTTGTACACTACATTGCTGGTATTCATGAATGAGAGATGCCATTACTGTTTTTAATTTATTCGTCAAAGTCTTTGTTAAAATCTTGTAGTCTACATTTAAAAGCGAGATAGGTCTGTAACTCTTTAAAAGTGTCTTGTCAGTGTTCTCCTTCGGAATAAGAGTGATGTAAGACGTGTTGAAACTGGATGGGAGTTCATGTGTGTGGAAAGATTCAGAGAATACTGCTAGTAAAAGGGGACCTAGAAGAGGAAAGAAAAACTGATAGAATTCAGCAGTAATACCGTCAGGGCCATGCGATTTGCACTTCTGCATTCCATGAACCGCTTGTGTTATATCTGTTAGTGTTAATTCAGTATCTAGTGTTAGTTTCTGTTCCTCTGTGTGTTCTTTTGTGAATTTCATAAAGTGTTCTTGCACGTGCGCCTGTGTGTTTTCCTCTGTATAAAGGTTCCTGTAATAATCTTCAAAGGCTAAGGCTATTTGTTGTGGCTCGACTTGTATATTTCCTTCCCTGTCAATTATCTGACCTATTTGTCTGCTGCGCTTTATGTTTTGTTCTAAAGCTAGGTATTGTTTACTCGGTATCTCTTGTGTTATAGTTTGTAACTTTGTTCGCAGTAAAGCCCCCTGAAATCGATTATGTCTGTGGAGATCTAATTCTTCCTGTAATGCTATGATGTGTGGTGAATTTTTGTCTGTCTGTAGTAAGAGCTTAATTGCATTTTCCAATACTTTTTCTTGTTTTTGTTTTTGCTTGTGTATTACTGCTGCTAGTGTTTGTGTTCTCTCTCGTATAGTTTGTTTAAGTGTTTCCCAGAGTTCTCACGCTTTACCCTCCGGTATATCGCTTGTGTATGTGAGGATCAGTTTTGTTATGCAATCTACATAGTCCTGATTTTGTAAAAGTGTGCAGTTAAGTTTCCAATGGGGAGATCTTCTAAGATGTGGTGTTGCTTGTACTGTGTTTATTGTTGCAACTACCGCCTTATGATCTGTGAAGTTCAGTGTCTCCTGTAAATGCTTGACTTGTGTTACATGATGTGTTATGGGCGCATAAATTCTATCTAATCGCGCTGCTCTGTTATGCGCATTGTTTGTGTGTGTTGTATCTGTTCCATGGGGGTACATCTGCCTGTATGCGTCTGTTAGCCCATGGATATCTAAAATTGTTTGCAATGTGTCTAATTGATGTTCCTCCTCCCCCTTTGTGTTTCTAATTTGCATTCTTACATCTCCATTTATAAGGTCGTGCGCTGAAAGTACGCAATTAAAATCACCCCCTAGAATGATGTTGTGACCCCGATATGAGCGTGATAATAAATTGTCCAGTGTTTGGTAGAAGAGCGGCTGATTTCTGTAGTCAGGCGGTGCGTGTATGTTGACAATTGTGTATTTATTTATGTTATTTCTCACCTGTACTATAGCTATCCTACCCTGACAGTCCCTGTCCTTCTCTATAATCTGCCACTTGTCCTATGTCTGTATTATTGCTGTACCCAATCCGATATGTTGAGTACTAAGACTAGAACATGAGTGTCTTAGACCTAAGCATGTTGTGATATATGATGCGTGTTCATCGGTTTTAACGTTAGCTTCCTGAATGAGTATAAAATCAGGTTTATATTTGTGTATGAGTGGTATAAGATGATTAATTTTGGATCTTATACCTCGAATGTTAATACTCAATATTTTAATTTCCGCTGCCATTTTTGTTGTAAAATAAGAAACGGTAGAGCATAATTTTGTTTCTTGTTTCAAAACTGTCTGTATTCCTGTTATCATTTCTGGAGATTGTCAGTAGATTCCTTCGCCGGGCTAGAAATCTCTAAGTCAATAACGAGGCGTGGTGAAGAATCTGACAGGTTTCTTTGTCGTGGTGGTGTGTTAATGTTATCACTGTCTATTTCCGTCATGGCGATGGTCGTTATCTGTTCAGTATAATTACTTACGCATTTCTTTTTGTTTGACCTGTGCGCTTCAGGCGGTGTAGGGTAGTCGTAGTTGTTGAGGGGCGGCAGCGTGGTAACATGTGTTTGGCAGGCTGGAGGTGTCGAGCTCTCACCGTCAGACAGGCTCTTGGTTGAGCGTCCCCTTTTCCGACTGACCAGCTGGAAACCGTCTTCATCCTCCTTACTATGTTGATCTGTCTGGGAGTTCGAAGTGACTTTTTGTGCCAGTATAGGTGCCTTCTGGGTTTGTACTTTGGCCGGACATTTATTACTCCAGTGGGAGTCTTCCCCACAGACTGTACATGCCGTACGGCGCCCCGGAACTGTGATGAAGAGACGGTGTAGCTTGTCTTCTACTCCGTCCAACTCCATGTCCACGTATTGTGGCAAAGGTTCTTTCGGGTTGCACAGAAATAACCACTTGTCCGTGCTGTTTTTCAGTTTATGCATTTCCGCGTTTATATCTCCCGAAATATCCGCGGCTATTTGCTTCAATGTCTCAATCTTTGCGGTTGTAGGCATCCAGTGAATTATAGCCTTGGTCTTTTCCTTCTCTATGTTTTCAATTACAATAGTTACTTTAGGATACTGCAGTTCATGCTTCATCCCGTGAAGCCGTTCATAATGAGCCGCCTTTGCTTCCGGTGTTAGCGTAGCGTACCATCTTTTAGGGTCCTGAAAGCGTAGATGGATTTTATCCCTTCCCTACCAATCCCGCAAGGCCCCCTGAAGACGCTCGCCATCAGCGAGTAGTTGAACCGGAATACATGAGGTCCTGATATAGAAAACACAAGTGTGTTCACTTGATGGAACGCTCCTCCTTCGAAACCTTCACTTGTGTTGACTTTGACACGTTTAACAATTTGGTTTTCCATCTTCGATAATCCGTGACAGAGGAAATCTTCAATACGGAAGCAAAAGATACAGATACACGTGGTGAAAACAATCGAAAACACTTCCACAAAATTGAAATCACTGATATATTTGAATAATCCGTGACAGAGGAAATTTTAATCCAGATCTACACGTGGTGATACACTATCGAATTCACTTCCAAAAAATTAAAATCACTGATAATTTTGAATAATTCGTGAAAGAGAAAATCGTTAATCCAAATCTACACGTGGTGTTGACACCGGAACAAGAGAATTTAGATCCGCATCGTTTGGTGTTTTTGTTCATGCAATAAAGCAGTTTGTTTGTATGCAATCGTTTCTGACTTTGATTTTGTGTGAAGTCAATTGTTTGTGTTTGTTTATTTGCATACTGTTTGTTTGCATGAATGTTGCTTGATGATGTTATTTCTGTATCTGAATAACTTTCTGCAGCTTTATGTGTTGTTTCTGTTTCAGTTTTATGTGTCCTTGATCGATGATAAATTTGCGATGAACGCATATAATGACACTTGTTTGCTAATAATACTTCTTTGTCAATAGCAGTGTCCCTTGGATATCTTTGTATTCCTTGGTTATGTTTATTGGAATTAATGCCGTAATTGTTTCTAGTTCTCAGAGAATCAAATTGTTTCGACTCATAAAGTTGAAAATTATGAGTTCTCTCAGTTGTTGGTTTGGTAACTGCGGTTTTGTCTTCACGAGAAACTGTCTGTAATGTGAAGTTGTCTTCATTGTCTTGTGTAGTAGTGTCGTTAAGACGTACTGTCGTTGCTGTTCTTTTATCATTGTTGTTTGTCAGATAATATGATCTCGGTTGAGAGTATTTTAAAGAAGTCGAGTCGGTTTGTAATGACTCGTCAAGCTGTTTGTCATGATTAAGCAGAGTTGTTGCTATTGTGTCGTTGACTTCGTCGTTTCCGTTATTACGAGAATCTGTCGTTAAAGTAGAATTGTCATCGTTGTTCTTGTCAATGGCGTTTTTGTTAGCACGGTTAGTGTCCCCTGTTGTCTCTGTTGAGTTGTTTATGTGGGTTATGTGCGTCATTTGTTTTGTCACTACATTGGCGTCTTCTGTCTGTTGTTGCACATTTACAGGTTCACAATTTCGTGTTTTAGTTGCATCCTCAATTCGAGGTTTTATGCTGATGGTGTCATTGACAGATTCGACCGCCCCTGTGTTATGCACCTCTGTGAATTCGTTTCGAATTCCGTCATCGGTGGTCTCCCTTGTGCTTTTGGCAGTTTGAGACATGCAGATGTGTTCTTTAGTTTTGGAATCACTGTTTGCTTTTTGGGTGGAGTTTTTCTGTTCCCATTCTCTGATTTCTTCTTCAGAACAGGATCTTATATTAGGAAGATTTCCAAGAATAATATCAGCGGAAGGATCTTCTAATACTGCGCATAGCACTTGTCCTGACAGAAAAGGTGTCTGAATTTCGGCCAGTGCTAGGGGGTACTTTCGATGGTTCCTGCTAATGTGCGACATGTCACGTAGTTGTGTGTGTAGTCTTTGTCATTGATTAATGTTCTTTTAATCCCAACTAGAGTCGATCCGCTATCGCGAATGATTGTACATAGTTTGTTATTCACAAACCCTTTCACAAATTTTAACTTGCCTTTTGATGTTAAGGCTGCGTTGGCTATTCGTTGGATATACAAACTGTATGGCCACATTCCAAGGTGGTATCCAACTGAAATTTTCTGCACGTATTACAGGTGTTGTTATTGATGGTGTTAATGATTTCTACCGCATTCCCTGACTCATTCGCACTTTCACTCTGGATGTCACATTCATTCAGTTATTCGATTTCTTCATCCGTAGATGTATCTATTAATGATGCATTGGCCTGCTTCATCATCTTGCGACCGTCGCAACGTCCTGAATAATGCCCGTAAGCTAGACAGAAGTAGCATTTGACCGCTCTCTTATACGCGTTTCGTTTGTTTTTTTTTCTTTTTCCACCATCATTTGAAGGTGATGTGGATACGTTGGTGATTTGTCACAAATTGCGTACTGTTCGTGGGTCAAGTGACAGTATTGACACAGGACTGGTTTTGTAAATTTAGAGCGTTGTTTGAACATATTCTCATTTGGTTTTGAATATTTGGTGTTTGTGACAGCTGCTGTTTCATTCTGACTCGTATTTAGTTGAAAAATATCACGGTTAGCTGTGAAATATGCACTACCTCTATTTTCGATTTCTTGGATAGTCTTACAATCACTTTGTCTTAGAAATTTCGAGAAAGGAGTTGGTATGGTGTTCAATATCTTATCCATTATTATTAGGTCTTTTAGATTATCATAGTTGTTATTTGTCTTCGCTGAGGTTATCCATTTTGTACAAATATCTTGGACTGTAGACACGTAGTCTATGAACGTTTGGTTGGTTGATGGCGCCAATTTTGAAAACTGCAACTGATAGCCTGCTGTATCTAGTAAAAAATGTTGTAGTATTCTTTCAAAACAATGTTTTCCCGTAGTGAATTTGAATAACGAAGACACAAACAATAGATTGCACGATTTATTGCCTGGCATATTTCGCTGCATCTCGTCAGGTACATACTGCAGAACTCACACAACTTACGTGAAATTAACTAGATAAATCCTTCAAGTTGAAATATACACAATTTCGCACAGTAATGTCGATTGTCTACCACGGTAATTTTAAGCTGACTAACATGTCTTTCTGTTTACACAATTCTGGCTTGCGTTGATAGATCATAATTGCTTCTGCAAATTTTAACAAGCGAGTATTCTGTGTTCTAAACAACACGCGAAATGCAGTCTCTCTGGACACAACATGGCGACTGGCAACAATGTGCTTGCCGATTGAAGACGCCGGGAGCTTCCGGTGTGTCGGCTCCTCGTGGCTATCATCTCCTGTGTGTTGTATCTTGTTGACCCATTGAGGTATGTGTTCTAACACCCGTTTGTTAAGCTGTCTCTCCGTTCGGCCAATGTAAACGGCCTGGCATCTACATGTGAATTGGTAAATACAATTGTTTGTGGCGTACAGAGGAACAGGCTCTTTGACTGTTGGTGTAGGAATGGGTACGGTTTTACATCTAATGACTGGAGTTGCCGCACAGAATGTTTGACCTACTGCTGTAGTAAGCCGGTCTTGTAGACGTTGCATTACGTCATCCCCTCGAAAGGTTAGCTGGATGAATACCTTGAGTTTAGGGACTGTAGTTACGTCTGCTTTGGGTTTGGGCTGTTGGCAATGGCGCTTTATAAATCCTGTGGAGTACCCATTCAGGTTTAAGACATTCTTCAGAGTTTCAAATTCCTCTGTCAGTGTGTCCTGGGTGCATATCTTTCTAGCACGGTCAAACAAGGTCCGTACTAAGCCCCGTTTGTACTGGACAGGTGTGAAGCTCTGAAAATTTAGGTATTGGCCAGTCCATGTTTCTTTGCGATACACCGATCTTTGAATTGTGCCGTCTGCTCTACGTCTCATTAGAATATCTAGGAACGGTAACGCTTCGTTGTGTTCGTGTTCCATAGATAGAGAGATGTTTTTATGCGTCTTGTTCATTGTGGCCTGAAACGATGTTGCTTGTAGCTCGTCTGTGGTGATGATTAGTATATCGTCCACATAACGCCGGTAAAAGGCCAAGTTGTTGATGTCTGAGGATCTCTTTTCTTCTAAGTGTGCCATGAAGATGTCCGCTAGAATAGGACCAAGAGGACTCCCCATGGCCACTCCGTCAATTTGGCGGTATGACTTAGTTTGAAAATTGAATAGGATGTTGGCGGTACATAGTAGTAGTAGCCTCTCCAGAATAGGTGTTGGTATGCCTAATTTTAGTTGTTTGTCTTCAATGCGTTCCCTTATTATTTTCACTGTCTCCTCTAATGGAACGTTAGTGAATAGGGAGGCTATATCCATGGATGCCATGTGTTTGTTATTTATGTCCATAGTATCCAATAATTCCACCAGTTGGAATGTATCTCTGAGTATTTTTGGATCGAAGGACTGTCGTACTGGTTTTAACATTTCGGCTAACCATCTCGCCATTCGGTGTTGTGCAGAGTTAACCATGGACAGGATAGGTCTTAGCGGGATGCCGGGCTTGTGAAGTTTGGGTAGACCGTACATCTGAGGAGTGTGCGAGCCGCGTGGTGTGAGCGTTTTTGCAGTGGCCTCACTGATGAGTCCCGCATTCACAAGTGACTGGATCTCTTTCCTCATTATAGCATCCAGGTCCTCCGACTTGTTTACTTTTTGATCTATCCTGAATTTGGATTCGTCTGACAATATTACATCCATTTTTCTCTGGTAATCTGACATGTCCATCAGTACTGTACCGCTCCCTTTGTCAGGTTTCAGTATGACGAGGGTTTTGTTAGCCTTTAACGCTTTTAAGGCAGTAAGGTGTTCGTTGGTCAGCGGACACGTCTGTTTAGAGGGTGTTGTGCGATACTGGTGTTCTAAATCTACCAGTTTGGCCTTCAGCCACCCGACCGAATCAGCAGAGGTAGGTGATAACTTGGAGACTTGATCAAACAACATTTCAAAAAACCCTCGTCATACTGAAACCTGACAAAGGGAGCGGTACAGTACTGATGGACATGTCAGATTACCAGAGAAAAATGGATGTAATATTGTCAGACGAATCCAAATTCAGGATAGATCAAAAAGTAAACAAGTCGGAGGACCTGGATGCTATAATGAGGAAAGAGATCCAGTCACTTGTGAATGCGGGACTCATCAGTGAGGCCACTGCAAAAACGCTCACACCACGCGGCTCGCACACTCCTCAGATGTACGGTCTACCCAAACTTCACAAGCCCGGCATCCCGCTAAGACCTATCCTGTCCATGGTTAACTCTGCACAACACCGAATGGCGAGATGGTTAGCCGAAATGTTAAAACCAGTACGACAGTCCTTCGATCCAAAAATACTCAGAGATACATTCCAACTGGTGGAATTATTGGATACTATGGACATAAATAACAAACACATGGCATCCATGGATATAGCCTCCCTATTCACTAACGTTCCATTAGAGGAGACAGTGAAAATAATAAGGGAACGCATTGAAGACAAACAACTAAAATTAGGCATACCAACACCTATTCTGGAGAGGCTACTACTACTATGTACCGCCAACATCCTATTCAATTTTCAAACTAAGTCATACCGCCAAATTGACGGAGTGGCCATGGGGAGTCCTCTTGGTCCTATTCTAGCGGACATCTTCATGGCACACTTAGAAGAAAAGAGATCCTCAGACATCAACAACTTGGCCTGTTACCGGCGTTATGTGGACGATATACTAATCATCACCACAGACGAGCTACAAGCAACATCGTTTCAGGCCACAATGAACAAGACGCATAAAAACATCTCTCTATCTATGGAACACGAACACAACGAAGCGTTACCGTTCCTAGATATTCTAATGAGACGTAGAGCAGACGGCACAATTCAAAGATCGGTGTATCGCAAAGAAACATGGACTGGCCAATACCTAAATTTTCAGAGCTTCACACCTGTCCAGTACAAACGGGGCTTAGTACGGACCTTGTTTGACCGTGCTAGAAAGATATGCACCCAGGACACACTGACAGAGGAATTTGAAACTCTGAAGAATGTCTTAAACCTGAATGGGTACTCCACAGGATTTATAAAGCGCCATTGCCAACAGCCCAAACCCAAAGCAGACGTAACTACAGTCCCTAAACTCAAGGTATTCATCCAGCTAACCTTTCGAGGGGATGACGTAATGCAACGTCTACAAGACCGGCTTACTACAGCAGTAGGTCAAACATTCTGTGCGGCAACTCCAGTCATTAGATGTAAAACCGTACCCATTCCTACACCAACAGTCAAAGAGCCTGTTCCTCTGTACGCCACAAACAATTGTATTTACCAATTCACATGTAGATGCCAGGCCGTTTACATTGGCCGAACGGAGAGACAGCTTAACAAACGGGTGTTAGAACACATACCTCAATGGGTCAACAAGATACAACACACAGGAGATGATAGCCACGAGGAGCCGACACACCGGAAGCTCCCGGCGTCTTCAATCGGCAAGCACATTGTTGCCAGTCGCCATGTTGTGTCCAGAGAGACTGCATTTCGCGTGTTGTTTAGAACACAGAATACTCGCTTGTTAAAATTTGCAGAAGCAATTATGATCTATCAACGCAAGCCAGAATTGTGTAAACAGAAAGACATGTTAGTCAGCTTAAAATTACCGTGGTAGACAATCGACATTACTGTGCGAAATTGTGTATATTTCAACTTGAAGGATTTATCTAGTTAATTTCACGTAAGTTGTGTGAGTTCTGCAGTATGTACCTGACGAGATGCAGCGAAATATGCCAGGCAATAAATCGTGCAATCTATTGTTTGTGTCTTCGTAGTATTCTTTGTTTTAAATAGTCGTAATCTTTCCTCATGTCTTTTGGAATTGTTTCTATCACTTTTAAGGGCTCTAATGCTAAATTTCTCATCAAAATAAAGCCCAATCGACCTTTGAAACGTTATGGTATGACATCAAACACTCGAAGTTCTCTAAGTATGCACTTATTGAATCCCCGGAACAAAACGGTTTGATTAAGCCTTTATATTTGTTGTATTTTTGTTCCTCTTCTTTGCTCCTTAATTTGTTTACTGAAATTTCTAAGTTGGAGTCAATTTCCATTTGTTTCAATTTTAATTGTGTTTCTAACTCTAACTTTTTTATTTCTGCGTTTAATTGAGCTTGTTTGCTAGCAGGTTCTATTTGCATCTTTTTCTCTTCTATTTCACCTTGCATCTTTTTCTCTTCTCTTTCCGCTTGCATCTTTTTCTCTTCTCTTTCCGCTTGCATCTTTTTCTCTTCTCTTTCCGCTTGCATCTTTTTCTCTTCTCTTTCCGCTTGCATCTTTTTCTCTTCTCTTTCCGCTTGCATCTTTTTCTCTTCTCTTTCCGCTGCCCTATCTTCTCGTGCTATGTTTTCTAAATGTGTCTTTTGTGCCCATTCTGAAAGTTTATCGGCGGTGTAACCTAATTTAATTCCTAATTCGATGCAGTGTTCTAATGTAGACATCTTGTAACTTTAGCTAATGTTAAATTTATAGCAATTAAATCCCTTTGGAAAAAGTGAGGTGTAAAAAAATTGGTTATATCCCTTAATGTTTACATTCAAACTTTCGAACGATCAAGTTCACATGGTTATGAAATTTGCATATATATATCATTGATAGCAATTTTTTTTTTTTTTTTTTTTTCCCGCGTTTCCATCCTGTTTCAGGATATTGCGGTCAACACCAGCATCTTTCAGCTGTATGTTGATTCCTAGGCTAGATTACGCTCATCAGCACGCCACGACTTTCTGAGCGACCGGCTCCATACTCTCATAAGTCACTTTTGCGATTCGAACCACTGCTAATTCTCGTCGCGTCACGTGACGAGAGCATTCGGGGTTAGCGGAGAAAGCTGCTAACCCCTCGGCCACGGAGCCGGCATTGATAGCAATACATAGAAAAAATTTTACATCAATGAGGAAAAAAAAATGGTGAGTATCGTTTAGGGATACAATGAGCATGAAATGGGACTTATCTTATTTACTTTTTTCTTGGCTGTAGTGTTGTTTGGTTCTCCTGTTTTCTCGCCACTGCTGGAGGACAGTTTACACACACACAATCTTTCGCGGAACAATCTGATGTTGGAATTTTAAAAAAAATTAGTAATTGTCACTGTAATTGTCCAGCCATGTCAATGTCAAATTTCATGAACATCATTATTTAATTACTTTTCTAGAGGGACTACAATAGCTCATTAATAGATGATACGATAGTAGCTGCAAAGTTCTAGACTTTGTTATGTATGAAAGTTGATATATTTTACTTGGCAAAACCAAGAGCTGTCGGGAAAGTGAAGCTTGTGCTTGCCAAAACCGGCTTGGCCTCCAAATAGCCTGTTAACGTCCTAGATACCTAGGGGAATGAAACTTGGGTTCATACAGGCAACAAACTCCGTTCTGATACTATCTGACATGATTTATTTACAGTAAGCTGGCGAAGAATGGTTTTCGCAGCCAGCTCCGTGGCGAACATGATCATAGGAGTTCACATTAAAGCCATCATACATAATTATTACAGCAAACTCTATCATCTATCTATTTAGCGAGTAACACTCCTAAATACACTTTTATTCAATCTATCAAGTCCCCCCTTAAGTTAAGCCCTGTTGCTTGTTCGATGTCCAGTCGGCGTCTGCCCTCTAACGTGTCTCGGACACGGGCTGTAACTTTCCTCGAGCTTCTCGTGGAACAGGTCCTGGCACGCGGTCAGCGTGTCCACGGAGCTGTAGGCGAACTGACCTATGTTTCTCGAAGGCTCTAGATTGTTCGAGCATTCGAGTGTGTCTCCCTTGTATTGGGGTTATGGCCCTTCTCGAGTTCCCTTCTATCTTTATGTTCCTACCGACTCCATGTGAGACTCTGACACAGAGTCGAGTAAGAGTCTGTTCCTTTCCTTTGTCCATTGAGCATTAACCAAGGAGAACACTATTTCCACATTGCCACTATGTCCAGGGATACAGAAGAATACTTCACAAATTAAAAAAAAAAAATTTAAGTAGCGTCTCTGCTACCAGAACCGGAAATAACATTAACATTTTGACCATAGAGACTACAGCATTGTTAGTGTTGCCGAATAGAGCAACAGTTAGATTTAAATTGTACAAATAATTGGTGTGTAACATTTTGTATAAATAGGAAAATTAAATAAATATTATTAAGCAATGGGTTGTAATAAAGAATGTAAACATAAGGTAGAGTGTAGATACATTGTAAGTTGTAACAACAATACATGAAAAATGATAACATAACATATTTTAAAAGCCGGACATTTTTAAGGTTTTTTTTAGCTTTGCCTGCCGGTCGGAGGACATTAGGCTAAAATGAGAACATGTCCTCTCTTTGCCAAACGTCTGGCAACCCTAACCACTACGGTGGAGGTCACACCAGGAGCAACAGTCTTGGCTAACTGGCTAAACTACACGAGTGAAGTAGAGGCAATATCCTTCCAAACTGGGAATATCCTTCCCTAGTACACAAAAACTGGGACGGTGAACAAGGCGGATGAATCTATACAGATCAAAGTTTTCGAAAGCGAAACAGCAGAGTGTATAACACACACGAAGGGTTTTCAGGACACAATAGTGAACATAGCTGGTCATCGTGGAAGAGATCGGTACCTCACCACGTCGTGTCCCAAAGACATCAATAGACTAAACAAAAGCAAAACAGCGATACGGGTAATTCTTGACCTCCTGGAGATAAGCCTGTTGTAAATAGGGCCGAGACAACTCCGATAGTAAATACGACAGTGAATAGTGACGTATGCATCTCACATTCTTTTGACAATACCTACCTGATAAGTAGAAGGAGAAGTCTGAGAAATGGTACTTGAAACGTACGCACACTATATCAAGCAGGGAAATTTTACAAAGTGATTTCGGAAGCATAGTACATGAATGTAGATATTTTAGGTGTACTAGAAACTAGATGGACAGACGCTAGTTATTAAACGAGAGACGATTGCATATTCAATAACTGGGAATGAGATCATCATGAGAGAGGAATGGGAATTTTAGTAAACATAAATTTAGAGAAAATATTAGTGGATTAAGGGCTCATACAGATGGAATACGACATGGTGAGGTACCGATCTCTTCCACGATGACCAGCTATGTTCACAACAGGAAAGATATTATTAGAGGAAGGTGCTATAATGAAGAGGTGGAATGAGTATATAAGAGAATTATATGAAGGAGAAAGGGAAGAATTAACAGAAGATAGTAACTTAGAAGGTCCACCTATTCTGAAAGAAGAAGTCGCTGACGCTATGAAACGTATTAAGAAAGGAAAAACAGCTGGGCCAGATGAAATCACAATAGAAGAATTAGAAGTGTTGGGAGAGTTTGGAGTAGATATATTAACCAAAATGTTGAATGATATTTACAGTAGTGGATATTTACCCAGTGATATGCTGAAATCTGTATTTATAGCTATACAAAACAGACCAGGAGCAATTAATTGATTATGAAGATTGTCGTACAGTTAACCTCATAAACCATATCACTAAGCTTCTACTCAGAATCATAATGAGAAGAAACAAAAAGAAAATAAAATGAAAATTAGTGAAGAACAGTATGGATTTATGGAAGGAAAGGGCACAAACAATGCAATTTATACATTACGGACACTAATAGAAAGGTCAATAGAGAAACAGAGAGACATATATTTGTGCTTCATAGATTATACTAAGGAATTTGATAAAGTAAAACATGATGAACTGATTAAAATGTTGGAAGATATCAACATTGATGGAAAAGATTTAAGAATAATAAAGAATGTTTACTGGAACCAAGTAGCAGCAATTAAAATGGGAAATAAAGAGGGTAGTTACGAACAGATGAAGCTAGGAGTACGACAGGGGTGTGTCTTGTCACCAGATCTTTTCTCCCTGTGTAGCGAAGTAATAATGAGAGAGATCAAAGAGATGCCAGGAATACTAGTTGGAGGTTATAATATAAATAATATACGCTATGCATATGACACAGTATTGGTGGCGGATAATTCAACAGACCTACAGCAATTATTAGACGTTGTAGTAACAGAGAGTGCAAGGAAAGGACTCTCCTTGAATATAAAAAAAAACAGTAACAATGGTAATATCAAAAAAATGGTGACACCAAAATATGACATAGAAATAGAAGGAAAGATCCTTAACCAAGTGGATAATTTTAGATACCTTGGAGCATTTATAACATTCAAGTGGAAGATGTACAACAACAACAACAACAACAACAACAACAACAACAACAACAACAACAACAAAACTTTATTTTGAAAGGGTTAAGAATTGGGCACGCAGGCCCGTCTAACATTCTGCCCTTTTATCACTCTCTTTCATACATTATACCATTCACATATCATTCAAGGCTAACTGAAAACAGCAACAATATAAAAGATATGCATTATAAAGGCATGTGGAAAATTAAAAATAAATACTACACGACTCAGTAATAGTAATAACTGGTGTGGCATTTATTAGCTATGTGGAATATACTGGCCTACCAAAAGGGGACTGGCTGTTATACTAGGGTGTTATTATATTATTACTTCTATTTTTAAGGTGAAAGGTAATCCGTACTGAGATAGTGTTCAAATAATTTGCGATTATATATAGGGATTGATGATGTCTTTTATTTCATGTGGAAGATTGTTCCACAGTTGAGCTGCAGAGTACGTTAAGCTTGTTTTGTATAAGTCTATCCTAGGCTTCGGAAGGTGTAATAAATGTAATCGTTTACTGTGTCTAGCATTATATTCAAACAATGGCCAAAGGTAGTTTGGGGCATTCCGATGTAAGATTTTGTGAATCAGTTTGGCCTCATTGAAAAGCAGACGTTTGCGGAGTGGTAGTAACTGAAGGCGTTTATGCAGGCTAGGATTGTCAGTTAAATGTTTGCTATAAATTAATCTCATGGCCCGTTTCTGGAGTGAGTAAAGTCGCTTGGTGCTTGAATTGGAACAACCGTCCCAGATTGTAGAGCAGTAGTCAAAATGTGTCTGTATGTGAGACGTATAGAATATTTTCGTTGTGTCTTCATCAAGGAAATTTTTAATTTTGGAGAGTTGGTAGACTTTTTTCGCTGTTTGTTTAGTGAGCGCTTGAACGTGAGGATTAAAGGTTAGGTTTCTATCAATGATGAGGCCTAATGTTTTGTGCTCAATTACACTTTCTACTGGCATGTTATCGATGTGAAGTTGAAGTGATCTGTGTGAATTTAGAGTCTGAAGTCTTTGTCTGGTTGTTAATAACATAGATTTTATTTTAGTGATGTTAATTTGCATACGGTTCGCATAGCTCCACCTAACTACATTATTTAATTCTTGTTGCAAAGACGACTCCAGCAAATTACTGCTTTCAGCGTTTGTATACACTGTACAGTCGTCTGCAAATAGATCGCAGGACGACGAAAGATGCAAAGGTAGATCATTAATATATATGGCGAATAATAGAGGGCCAAGAATAGAGCCTTGCGGTACTCCAGTATTGAAGGTAGTGGTTTGGGACAGAGATTTATTGTATGATACTACTTGCTTTCTGTTTGACAGAAAAGATGTTATTAGCGTCACAACATTAGGGCCAATTTTCATTGTCTCTAGTTTTTTTAAATTAAAATGGCATGGTCTATCATATGAAATGCTTTTTCTGAAATCGATAAACACAGCTCCACATAGATTGTTGTTATTTATATTATGGTGCCAATTTTCTATCATGTTTGTTAGGGCCGTATGGCAAGAATATTTTGGTCGAAATCCTGATTGACTGTCAACTATAAGCTTGTTGCTATCTAAATACTGTAATGTTACCTTAGGGATGTGTTTTTCTAGTGGTTTAGATAGTGATGATAGTAAAGAAATGGGTCTATAATTGTTCGGGAGACCATTGTCCAATGAACCAGATTTAAGGAGAGGATACACTTTAGCGATTTTGAGAGCTGATGGAAAGTGACCTCTGGTGATACACTGATTATATACATAGGTTAGTGATACACAGATCACTGGCGCAGCACAGCGGAGAATCCGACTGCTGATTCCATCTAACCCAGATGAGTTTGTGTTTTTTAGTTTACTGAGGTAAGTGAGCACTTCAGTGACTGTCATTAGTGGTATGTCAGAAAGGATGAGATTAGCAGGAGAATAGAGCAGGCAAAAGCCGCTTTTCAGAAAATGAAGTGTATCTTGTGCAATAATTCACTATCACTGAATGTAAGAAAGATGCTATGTAAAACCAGTTTTGCTGTATGGCAGTGAATCTTGGAATGTAAATGAACAAAGTAAGAAGAAATTAGAAGCAACAGAGATGTGGTTCCTGAGACGAATGTTGCGAATTCCTTGGACTGCCAGAGTAACTAACGATGACTGCCTGAAACAGGCTAATGAAACTAGAACATTATATACAACAATAAGACAGAGACAAACATCTTTCTTCGGTCACGTGATGAGAAGAGAGGCATTGGAGAGCATCGTGACAACTGGAAAGATCGAGGGAAACAGAGGCAGAGGCAGACCAAGAGAAATGATGTTGGATGGATTGAGACGGTGGCATGGAGGAATATCAGCAGCAGAGTTGATCCAGAAAACCAAAGACCGAGATCTGTGGAGAGCCATGAACGCCTACGCCAGCTGGCACGGCACTTGATGATGATGATGACAGATGGAATGATATTACTCAAAATTAAGGTAAGACCTTAGTTTAGTTTAGTCTAGTCGATGAATCAAATCACGGCACACCAGTGCAACCCATAAGTGCTCCGTTCTCCTCCAAACTCAAATCTGAGTCTGGAGAAACTCAGCTCAGTGCACGAACTCCGTAGCACCGGCGAGGACACTGAAAATACTTTGGGCACATTTTAAACTCTAAACTTTGCCCGGGCAGCGCTGTTAGGCTATTCTTTTTCGATTTCCAACTGCCAAAGGAGTTTTTTTTTACGTGCGCAACAATACACACGGTCGTCCGATGTCACTACCCAGAGACCAGAGGGAATTTTATTACTAGAAGTCCACGTAAAAAGGTCCCGGTCATCACCGGGGCTTGAACCCTGGACCTCCAGCACTCGAGGCTGGACACCATACCTCGAGACCACGCAGCCCCCCTAAGGAAAGACCTTTAGATATAGTAATTCTACAATAGATGTATAAGAGGGGTTTTAGCAGCACTCGAGGCTGGACACCATACCTCGAGACCACGCAGCCCCCCTAAGGAAAGACCTTTAGATATAGTAATTCTACAATAGATGTATAAGAGAGGGTTTAGCAGCACTCGAGGCTGGACACCATACATCGAGACCACGCAGCCGCCGTAAGGAAAGACCTTTAGATATAGTAATTCTACAATAGATGTATAAGAGGGGTTTTAGCAGCACTCGAGGCTGGACACCATACCTCGAGACCATGCAGCCCCCCTAAGGAAAGACCTTTAGATATAGTAATTCTACATTAGATGTATAAGAGAGGGTTTAGCCGTAAGCCAGGCATCACCCACGGCAGCGACGTAGCACCCAAACACGTGTCCCAGCTATATCATACCATTGCAGGCCAAGGTATATAAGGTGGGACGAGGCGTAGCCGGCACCCCCATCCCTCAAAGAGGCCCGGTGAATGTGCCAGTGTGAGATACCTATTAGACAGATATGTTATTACCTGGTATACCAATCAAGAGAGTCTAATCAAGAACACATGTCAGTGGTTGCGCTTATATTCCACAGAGCTCTGCGGGAGCAGGTGCATTAAGGACCACTGCAATGTTCATCTGGCTAAGGCACGTGAGTATAGGATGCCATACACGGGCGAAACAAAGCCACCATCGCCGGGAAAATAGCCCAGGCGCGTGATTGGGTCCGCGCGGACCGGCTCGAGCAAGTCTTAGCCACCGGGCGATAACCAGCGCTGCGAGGCAGGTTCAAGACGAGAAACAACAAGCTCGGGAGTAGGAAAAGCTTGAAGCTGAGACCACTGCGGACCTACGGTATGTAAATGGGGCGGCCGCCGCTCCACTACGAGAGCCAGCCCAAAGGCCAGCCGCCGCAAAACGACGCAAGCATAGACACACCCACATAACCCCCATTCCACCCCACCCACACAGACAACCCCATACCCACACACCCAAACCCACATACACCCATCCCACACCTACATCCACACAGACACTCACCAACACACCCCCACTCATGAACACCCCCATCAACCCACCCACCCACCTACACCCAAAAATACTTACACAGTCACACCAACAACCCACGCATACACCCCCATCTGCACTCAACCACCCAAACACACACCTACCCACACATACACATTTAACAACGCCCACAACCACGTTCAGCTCTCTTTTCTCACTAACACTTACACTCATTCAACCACACTCAACCAATCATCCAATCACCCATACTCACACACACCCACCTATCAACACCAACCCACTTATCCATCCCCGCCCACGCACCCAGCCTTACCCACACAGACATACCTACATACAAACACCTATACACACACATGTTCAACATTTTTCTCACTCAAATTCACACACCCACCTCTCCACCGTCACCCACAAACACACCTACACCCACACACTCCACACCCGCTCACTGACGCCCACTCATAACACACCCCACCCACACCCACTCACCTGTACCAACATCGATACACCCACGCCAACCTACACACACATCCACACCACACCCCCAGAGTTTTACTTTTGTCTATTCTCATCATGTTCCTCTTGAACCTTGCGATTTCGAGGTGAAGTATAAATATCGTGAGAGTGCCCGCTTATGGGCTTCATATATCGATATTCCCATGGACTCTGCTATTCCCTCCATCCATCGTTTACATCGTCGGTTCTTCATGTTTCCATCTGGCCTGTACACCATTGCTTGTTGTGGTATACTGTTAGTTGGTAATCTACTTGCATGGCCAAACCATTTGAATTGCTGCCTTCTAATAAAATCTAGTGCAGCTATAACCGCCACTTTAGTCCTGATTTCTTCATTTCTGATCTTATCACTTCTTGATACATTGAGTATTCTTCTTAGGAATCTCATTTCTGTTGTTGTGATGTTTCTTTTCTCTTTTTCTGTCATTGTCCAGATTTGATATGGGTAACATAGAGTTGGTAGGAAGATTGTGTTGTAAAGTGCTTTCTTGGTAGTTATTGATACATGTTTGTTCTTTAGTATTGGTGTCATTTGTCCAATGAGTAGGTTTGCCTTATTGCATCTATTTTCGAGCTCGTCTTCTGATTTGCCATTTGATGATATTATACTTCCTATTTACTTGAAACTCTTTACTTCTTTCAAGGGATTCACGTTTAGATGAATATTTGTTGCTTTTTCTTCTTTACTTACAGTCATTACCAATTCTTTACATGCGCTAATTTTCATGTTATGTTCCCTACACATTTCATTTAAACTTTTCATGTGGTCTTGTAATTTAGCTTCTGATTTTGCTATTAGTTTTTGGTCGTCCGCAACAGGAGTTCTCTAATGGTTAGATTTGCAGATGGTTGTTCTTCCGTGTTCTCGTCAAGCGGTGTTCTCTGTTTGGCTGGTTTCTTTACATATGTTGACTAAATATATATATATATATATATATATATATATATATATATATATATATATATATATATATATATATATATATATATATATATATATATATATATATATAATTAACAAGAGAGGGGACAGGACACAACCTTGTCGTACTCCAGATCTTATGGTGAAGAGCTCTGAGTGTCCTGCAGTTGCTCTCACTTTGCATTCATTGTTGTTGTATAAGCTTCTACATAGGTTCGTTAGATGTGTACTCACTCCATATTGTTTAAGGATTTCCCAAAGCTTGTTTCTAGTTTCTATCTACTCTATCAAATGCCTTTTCTTGGTCGACAAAGGCTAAGTAGTGTGTTTCATTGAATTTGATTGATTTTTCTATAAATTGTCTAAGAGCAAAAATGGCATCTTTTGTTTTTCCTAAATCCAAGTTGTGTTTCGTTTAGCTGGCGTTTTATAGTAGTTTGTAATCTTTTCTCAAGAATTTTACAAACTATTTTCCTAGTATGACTCAACAGTGAAACGCCTCTGTATTGTGTGCAGTCTCGTTTGCTGCCTTTTTTCACATTGGTGTAATTATGGCGTTTCCCCAGTCTCGTGGTGTCTGTTGTTCTACCCAAGCATGGTTGAAAAGTCTATGTTGCCATTCTTTTCTACTTCCCTTGCTGCTTTAATTAGTTCATTTGTTATTTCATCTTATTCTGGTGATTTGTTCAATGGGGCTAATCTGACGGCTTCTATAATTTCTTCTTTCAGTATGTTGTTTCCAGTTCTTCGGTGGCATCTGTGTCGGTTTCTTTAATTCCTGTGACATCTGATGGGATGTTGAGAAGTTGTTCGAAATACTGTTTCCATCTTATTAGGATTTGATTTTGTTCACTTATTGGTTCTCCATTTTCGCTGTTAATTATTTCAGTTGGGTCAAAGGGTTCTACTTTGGTTCTGGTTGCACTTATCTTCTTGTTGCCTCCTTGTAGTTTTTATTTAGCGTTTCTCCATACTTCTCCCAGCCTTCTTTTTTTTGGGGGGTGGGGAGGGGGTGGGGGAGGTGGAGGAGTTGTTTTTGTCTCTTTACAATTCTATCTACATGTCTTCTCCCTAGTATATATTCGATGTCATCGTATTCCTGTTTGCTCTTTGACCACTTTTTATGTTTCCTTTTTGTCTTTTATAGCTTTCTTTACTTCTGGGTGGGTTGGTGGGTGGGTGTGTAAGGGTGCGTAGTGGAAGATGTGTGCGTGAGTGAGTGTGTGTTGGTGGACGAGTAGGGAATGCATGTGTGGGTGGGGAGAGGTGTGTCGTGTGTTGGTTGGGGATATTGTGTGGGTGAGGTATGTGTGTGTGGGTTGGGATTTTTGTGGTATGTGGGTGGGGGTATGTGGGGTGGATGGGTAATGGTATCTATGAGGGTGTTGTTGGGAATATTGTGTGGTATGTGGGTGGGGGATATGTGTGTGGTGTGTAGATGGAGATGTGTGGTGGTATGTGGGTGTGGAATGTGTTGGTGAGGGATATGTTTGTGTGCGGTGCGTGGGTTGGGAATATTGCGTGGTATGGGATGTATGTGATGTGCGGATGGTGGATTGTGTGGTGGGAGATTGGGTTAAGGCACGTGTGGATGGGTGGTGGTTTGGGTTAAGTCATTTGTGGGTGGGTGGAGGATGTATGTGTGGGTGGTGGTGTGTGTGAGTGGATTGGGGATGTATGGGTGGTTAGGGAGATGTGTGTGTGGGGGGGGGGGGAGTAGAGAGATGTCAGTTGGTGGGGATGTGTGTGTATGGTTTGGGGATGTGTGAGTGGATGTGCGATGTAGGGGTGGTGGGGGATTGTGTGTATGGGTGGGGAATATGTGGTTGATGGAGATGAGGATGGGGGATGGGTGGTTTGAGATGTGGGTGGGGAGAGGATGTGTGGGTTAGAATGTGTATGTGGGTGGGCGTGGGATGTGTGGGTTGGTGGGGGAATGTTTGTGGGTGGCGAGTGTGTTTTGGTTGGGGGAACAGGTGAGTGCAGTGTGTGTGTGATGTGCGGGAGGGGGATGGGTCGGTTGGTGGGGTATGTATGTGTCACTTGGTGTGTGTGGGTAGGTGGGTGTGTGTGTGTGGGTGAGGTGATGTATGGGTAGGTGGGAGATGGGCCTCATAACATGGTTATTTGCCTTGTTTATGTTTACAACATTCATTTCACAATGTTTATTTTCCTCCTATGTAAATGTATAATGCTCTTGATGAACGAAAGACGAGTGATTGGAAGGGCCGAATGTATAACGGGCCTGCGCGCCCAATTTGGGATCCTAATAAAGTTGAGTTGAGTTGCGTTCCAAAAAATTATTATTTTCTTTATCCGTGTTTTGCGTTTTTTCATTGTTCCACAAGTTATTTTTGCAGTACTTAAAATACTGGATTTGAACATCTCACATTCTTCTTCCACTGTCTTTCTTTCTATAGGTAATTGCGCAAAGGTTTCGGTTAGTTCTTTCTCATAATTTTCACTCACTGCCTCGTCTTTGGGGTGTTTTAAGTTTACTGATTCGCATGGCATGTATTTTCCTGGTCTTTGTTTTCTTCTTCTGATGGTTCTTATTATGGCAACGACAGCTTTGTGGTTTGTGTTTTTTCTTAAGTTGGCACTGCACTTGCATCTAATATATTTCTCTTTCTGTTATTTCTTGTTAATATAATATCAATATGGCTTGTAGTACTGCTCCAGCGCAACAGAGACACAGACCATAAAATTACATATATCAACAGAACACTGAGTCCAGCTGAACAAAGATATAGTATAGAAGAATTGGAATATTTGGCGATTTTGTATGCTGTAACAAAACTGAGGAAATGCTTATTAGGTACATATTTCACCATTTAGTCAGACAACAACCCGCTTCTCGTCATAAAGCAACGGAAGCCCAAGAACAACAGGATTGCACGCTGGGCCTTGCTTCTTCAAGACTACTACTACTACTACTACACGATTACACACATTAAAAGAGCCGACAACAATTTGGCCGATCTACTGACTAGAATCCGAAAGTCAGAAGCCAAATAACTCATTTTCATTTCAAGATATTTTAAATTAACGTGATATTTTATACAGTTGCACGAACAGTTAGAACAATAACATAGACAGTGTGATTTATATTTCTTAATCACTTAAAAATATAGAACAGTAGTTAAGATATTGTGATTTATTTTCAAAACATCTGAACGGTTACAACAGCATAAATAAAACCACCTGATACATGTGACAACGACCGTGTGAATTAGCTTTATTACTTGTATGTAAATACATAAACAGTGTGTTAATTGAACAATTCAGTGAACATTATGTTAATTCAACTATTAAGTGAACATTGTGTTAATCTAAAGACAGTGTAAATACTTAAATACTTAAAGATGTGGAAATCACAAATTTAATTTAATTATTTTTCCATTAAATATTGTATTCAAAACATTTACTTTTGTGAGATGAACGAAAATAGTAAGAACATTTAATAGACATAAGAGTTAAACCTTATTATTCTATTACATTAACTGCAATGGTATTTTTAATGATGATATAAAGATTGAATGTCAGAATGAAAGAAGAATGAAAGACAGAGCATGTGTATTAAAATTGGATAATGAAAGGATATGTGTAAACCATTTTGCACATTTGAGTTCTTGTAATGTATTGTATTCACGTCATTGTATAAGTTGTACATTTTTGTTTTGTTTTTGTCATGTTATATTACGACATTCTTACGCTACACCCATGTATATACATCTAAGAATCAGATGATCCATCCATATCACTAATTACCAATATCTGATCATTCTTGAACAGAGAAAACCAATCATAAGACACTTAGAGAATACTATCACGTAAACTGGGAACATACACATTTGTTTGTAGTTAGCAGACACAGAGCTACAACTAGATACTCATACACACCTACAAAACAGTTAAAAGTATACACCCACCATTATAGGGGCAAAGGGGAACAACCAAAGAATATTAATATACAAGGGGACATAAGTAAATCTAAGCGAGAATAACACTTGATTCTATAGAGAAACTGTTACCTACAAGCGGAAGCTAAAGTATAAATCAATGTAAAAACACTTATTCGACCAAATCATTTAAACTAAAGTGCCACTTTGTGGAGACCTTGAGAAAGTATCTTACCCTTGATGAGTCTCCAACGAGACCATTGATCGTGGTCCGAGTGTGTCGTAAAAGGCGTTGCAGTTGGAGGGTTACCCCTTGATAACATAAGTCAACGATAGCCTTGGTCCGAGTCAGCCTTCAGTAGCAGAGTGAGCCTGGGTTTGAGACTCCAAAGGTCAACTGGTCGACATACGGACATTGACTAACTACGAGAAGGTATCAGTTTCAACAGAGATCATACCCTCTCAGTTTACAGTTGTCACCAGAACTAACACAAACAATGACTAGTTAGCAACTCCCTATAGGTCTCCGACAAATTAGTACAGACTAATTGAATAGACACCAGACAGTGTTCACTTCTCGGAAACAAATAAGTGACATGGAGGGGGGGGGGAGAGAAGGGAAGCCTGTCGGAGCCCTAAAGAGCCTAGTCAATCCCATAGGACAGATCCATAAGACAGGACAAGGGTGGCACTGGATTGGACAGTACGACCAGGGACAGACAGGACAGAATGAGTTAATTATAAGACAGTATAAATTGACGGACTAACCCCTAGGTGAAGGACAGGGCAAGGTAATACCTAAGACGCATTACCAGCCACGGACAACGACAGACCAAGTGAGGTTAACATGTGGCGATACCCCATGTGATAGATGACCCAGGCCGAAGGCTTAGGCAGACGACGGGACGAAGGTTTTGACTTGAACGGTTGTGTCTGGATGTTTGTGGAAAGAGTGGACAGTGAACGATAATGAGTGCTAGTTCGAGCTGTGAGCATCTGCTATAGGCTGTGTGTGTGCGCTAACTGCATGCAAGAGCGAGTATATATATATATATATATATATATATATATATATATATATATATATATATATATATATATATATATATATATATATATATATATATATATATCCATCCATCCATCCATCATGTGCCATGCCGGTAAGCGTGGGCGGTCATGTTCTGCCATCTCACTCGATCAACAGAGTCGTGGATCAGTTCCGTGTTTCTGTCTCGACCATGCCACAAGGCCAAGCCATCTAGATACTTGTTTCTAGGTCTTCCCCTTGGTCTGTTCCCCTCGATCTTACCAGTTGTCACCAAGTTCTCCAAATCATTTCTTCTCATAACATGCCCAAAAAATTGTGACTGTCTACGTCTAATGTCTCTGATCAGTTTACGATCTTCATTTGTTTCTTGAAGGACTTGTTCATTGGTCTTTCTGGCTGTCCATGGTATTCTTTGCATTTTCCTCAGAAACCACATTTCTACAGCCATCAGATGTTTTTCAGCCTGGCTGCTCATATATATATATATATATATATATATATATATATATATATATATATATATATATATATATATATATATATATATATATATATATATATATATATATATATAAAGCTTTTGATACAGTCAGCAGAGAAGGACTGTGAAAGATTATGGCAAAATATGGCTGTCCAAATAGTGCGGCTATTTTATGATGGCATGCAGGCAAGAGTACAAGAAAATGGTGAACTGTCTGAGCCCTTTCCTGTCACCAATGGAGTGAAAAAAGAATGTGTCCTGGTACCAACACTGTTCAGCCTCATGTTTTCAGCCATGTTGATGAATACCTTCGAGAACAACGACATTGGAATAGACATCAACTACCGCATGGATGGAAAGTTATTCAATCTCAGAAGGCTGAAAACTAAAACCAAAATTAACAGCGACACCGTCAGAGAGCTCCTGTTTGCTGATGATTGCGTCCTATACGCCAACTCAGAGGCGTACATGCAACATAATGTTTCAGCTTTCTCACATGCCAGTGCCAACTTTGGGCTCAATATCAACTTGGAGAAGACTGTAGTTATGTACCAGCCATCTCCAGGAAATAATAACACTGTGCCGAATATCAAAGTGAATGGTCATAGTCTAAGTGTTGTGGACAAATTCACCTATCTTGGCAGCACTGTGTCACAAGCTGCCACAATTGATGATGAAGTGAATGCAAGAATCTCCTATGCTAGCGCGGCCTTTGGCAGACTGTACAAGAATGTATGGGACATAAATGGAATAAGCCTGCAAACAAAGCTGAAAGTCTACAAAGCAGTTGTATTATCCACATGCTATGAAATTAAACCACTTCCACAAAGACACTGAAGTCCTAGAAAGAGCATCCATGCCCAGTATCCACACTCTACTGATGAAGAATCAGATTCGCTTTGCTGGTCACTTGACTCGCATGCCAGATCACAGCCTCCCTAAACGAATTTTTTACGGCGAATGGCGTTGTGGTAAACGCTCCCAAGGCGGCCAGAGGAAACGCTTTAAAGACACTAAGAAAATCTCACTGAATGCTTTTGGGATTCATCATGACACATGGGAGATTGCAGCCAGAGACCGAAATTCGTGGCGAGCATCATTACGCAAGGGTGCAGTCACTTGTGAGGCAACCAGGACTTCAAGAGCTGTGAAGAAATGACAGAACAGAAAAACCACTGCAGAAAATACTCCTCCAGAAACGTCAAGCATTCTTTGTCCACATTGTCAAAGAACATTTCGTGCCAAAATAGGCATTATCAGCCATCTTAGAACTCACGGCTTGAATCTTTCAACCCCACTGGATGAAATTAATGACTCAGTGTTTTCACATAGATGTGACATGCCAGGGGTCAGATAAATAAGTAAGTCTGATACCCTGACCTCTTGCTAGCAGTGGTTAAATGACTATTCACACACCGTGTCTTGCCCTTTCTTGCTGTTCCACTCCAGAGTAGAATGTAACTGTGGTGGATCTCCTTGCATCCTTCCCCTTTTATTCTGGTGTCTGCTATTCCCATCAGTCCAATTTCCCTCTCTTCCATTGTTTCTATAAGTTCTTTTCCTTTACTATTAAAACCGTTCATTGTGCCTATTTTTTTAATCGCTGATCTATCTCGTAGTTCATTAACATTGACGGGTCTATATCCATTTGGGTCAGTCCGTTTATACTTCTTAGTTTTTATACGAGCAGAATGAAGATCCCCTGCCGGCTTTCTAGACCAGTCGCAGGTTTAGGACACACATCTAAAAGGCTAAAGAAAAAAATGTTTACTATTGTATGTGTGAAAATCATGATAATATGAAAGATGAGGATATATAAGAAATAGTGAATAGCTTGTGTCACATATACGTTCAACTCTCTTTTCTCACCCACACTCACAGATACCCCACCCACAAAATCACACACGCACACTCTTACAGACTCGTGCACCCACCCATAAACACAGAAACACCCATCCACCCATACCCACATACAAACACAGACACACAAACACGTTCATTTCCTTTCTCTCATACTTACATTCACTCACGCACACAGCCACCCTCACACCCACCTCCCCACCCACACCTACCCACACACACTCAAGCAGATCCATCTTACACACCATACGCCTATACACACCCACCGCCTACACCCACACACACACACGTTCAACAATATTTTTCTTACACTCACACACCCACCCACACAGCCACTTCCCCACCCACAAACACACCTATACACACCCCATGCCCCCCCCCCCCAAAAAAAAAAGAAAACATAAAACCCACTCACACATACACACACACAAACACACACATCCACACACACCCTACACACAACAACAGGCACCCACACACGCACCCACACACCACCCCAAAGCTTCACAATTGTATTTATTCTCATCTAGTGGTATTTTTAATGGCAAGCTACTAAACGTCAAGACATTAACAGCAGCTGAAAAATGCTGGTGTTGACTGCAATGTCCTGTAAAGGATATGCGTAAAAAGTGGTGTTTCTACAATAACCTGCCAAACAGTCTGGGCTAATCTTTACGCTATGTACACTACATATGAAGGGTGAAGCATAGCAAGTGTTTACTCACGCCTGCCACGTCGCATGGATATAACAAGAACAGACAGAACAATAGCGAAGAAAACATTGTATTATCATGTACAACTGCTAGGAAAGACGAACATTACAAGGCTAAAATGTAAGTAAGTAAATGACAACATTCCAAGTCATGAAGCGTAGTGGGTATATATTCTGGCCGTATTTGTTGATGATGATGATGATGAATGATTTGTTGGACTGATAGTACTAAATAGGTAGCGTGATAAAGATTCTAGGAAAATTATATGACATCAGTAACATAGTACAGAGCATCACTATAATTCTAAAACATTATATACATCGTACATGGCAGACAAGAGAGACACTGCGTAGAACCATCATTAGAGAAGGCTCATTCAATGGCCAAGTAAATATCCAAGATCTACAACAGGTAGCAGCGAACCGCCAAGCATGGAGAGACAGGACTTCTGCCCTATGCGCCGCCTTAGGCTCAAGAGGAAAGACTAACTAACTAACTAACATGGCAGACAAGAGGTCAAGTATCGTCTACATTTTTTTCGTGATAATTTTAATATAATAATTTGGTGACCTGTCTTTTACGCGAAAAATACTTTAACGTGCAATAAATGCTTGAAAATCATTCTAAACCTGTTATTAAAAGCAACATAAACGATAAAATGAAATGAACCATTAGAATAGGTTATAGTATTCATACTTAACTGAAACGATACCATGCCAATCGTATACATATTCCATCCACTAAAGGGAAGATAACCGATATTTTCAGCGACATACGCAAGTTCGTCAATAAAAGATACAAAGCAAACAAGCAAAAGAATTGCTGTTGTACGCATTGAGGGTTTACTGATCTTTGTGTGAGACGTCATTTCCCCACTTTTTACACGCAGCACTGACAGCTTGATGATTGTCATAGTAGAGTTCAAGATAACAATGGCTATAGGAATGGTGTGGACAAAATGGCGTCCTACAAGATATACAGTTGTCGATAAATGGATCAAGGAATGATTGCTCATCACATATCCTAGAACAGAGACAATGTACGTGAAAGAACACGCGACCCTGACCCTGCCCGTTGTAATAAGTTTACTGAGATGTAGCGGGAAACACACGGCCACTAGCCTCTCCACTGATATGAGCACCACTATATACGATGACGTCACAATTGCCGATGAACATAATATATATGCGGTGTGAATGATATAATATGTAGTCCATTGTGACGCCGGAGAAACAAACTGAATTAATGGTGCAACTAAATAAATACTGTCGCTGACACTTAAATAGAGCAAAAGATTATACGAAGTGTGTTTCACAGAAAGTATTCTGAGGATGAAAAAGCTTAATATGTTTAATATAAGTCCAATAATAGCAATGATTGGATTGATTATAAACACGAACACGAACTGTATGCATCTATGCATATCTGCATAGCGGATGTAATACTCCATTATACATGTATCGTTCAACGAACTACCCCGAACTATTTCTGGAAGGCCAAGACACATTGTCTGAGAGTTATCTCCACTTGCTGGAAGGGCCGTCACATTGATTCTCACAGCGAAGAAAATTGTATCCATTGTTAGTCCACAGAATGCAAGCGCAGTAACCAATATTTATGTCTCACAATGTTCATATATCATGCACATTAGCTGTCACAAATCACAACATTGTAATTATCATGTTGTCAGTGTTAGTGTAAAATACTGAGACATGACGTCTCACACAACTCCTCGTTGTCCAGTGAAAAGTCACAGCTCACAACGTTGATTTATCAAATCCGTGGAGCTATTCGAGTGAGATGAAGAATCAAACGTTTAGGTTCTGTTTTGTGAGTGCTGTTTCTGATATTGTTGGCCAACTTCTAACGAAACGTTTCTGATGTTGATGATGGAGTGTCAGTACTGTCTCTTTACACATTATAACCACTTTTGTGTATGTAATAGTTCCATACACATGAATAAAAGCCTGGACATGTTGCGATTAAGTCTCGTTTTGAAGCGTAGTGACAATAGCAGATTATATCATTTATCAGCTTAAGTATTCCAGAGATAAATAAGTACAGTCACCACAACTATCATTTGATGATTTCTCTTCAGTTGTTGGGCTGTCTCCAACTGAGCTTATAAGCTGTTTGTCTCTAAATAGTCGTAACATGTAAAGATTTCTCTTCAGTTGTTGTGCTGTCTCCAACTGGGCTTATAAGCTGTTTGTCTCTAAATAGTCATAACATGTAAAGATTTATCTTCAGTTGTTGGGCTGTCTCCAACTGGGCTTATAAGCTGTTTGTCTCTAAATAGTCATAACATGTAAAGATTTATCTTCAGTTGTTGGGCTGTCTCCAACTGGGCTTATAAGCTGTTTGTCTCTAAATAGTCATAACATGTAAAGATTTATCTTCAGTTGTTGGGCTGTCTCCAACTGGGCTTATAAGCTGTTTGTCTCTAAATAGTCGTAACATGTAAAGATTTATCTTCAGTTGTTGGGCTGTCTCCAACTGGGCTTATAAGCTGTTTGTCTCTAAATAGTCGTAACATGTAAAGATTTATCTTCAGTTGTTGGGCTGTCTCCAACTGGGCTTATAAGCTGTTTGTCTCTAAATAGTCGTAACATGTAAAGATGTAACAACAGAGTAGAGATTATAAAAGCAAACCACAATTACTAGAAGTAAAATTAGATGTGAGGGAATACAATTAAGCGTGTAAAAAGGGAAACACAGAAGAATAACTACAACGACTGTACAATGATCGGTTGGGACAAAGGAAACTAGTGTTCCTCAATTGTGAAGGTAAGAAACTTATAGTGGGAAAGATTGACATGGCCTCTGGTATTCTGATGAAGGACTGACATTGTCTGCACACAGTTTTGTTAGATTCCATTTCATCGATAGACGACCACGCTATCAACTTTCACTCGTCGGCACTTGACTCTATAAACTCCCATCCAAAAGAATTATCCTTCTTTTGGACAACATCATATGTAAAGAGTCATAATAATTAGTCTTCAATTTGACAAACCTGTTGTTTATCTTCAACTATTTTATTGTCTTCAACTAGAATATTAGTTTCTTTCTCTTCTTTTCGCAGCAGCTAAATAAACCCAACTGTTTGCATTTTATATTGGAATATTCAATGTCTGTCTTTAATTGTTTATCGTTTTCAGTTGGAAATATCAGCTGTTTGTCTTCAAATGTTTTAGTTTATTATACTGCTTGTATCAGCTGTTTGTCTTATATTCTAGTATTGTCTTTAATGGAACTAATCCGTTGTTTCACTTCATCCAGATTTTCGCTTGACCTATTCTGTTCATAAACTCTATTAAGCATGGTTTATGTGGCATTATATTTGTCCCTATATGTTAGAGTCTTTAACTTGGTTTGTCATTTTGCCTTCTAAAGTAATACATTATTTTAGTGTTAATTATTTCTTTGTTAAAACCAGTGTTTCTCTTTTCTTTATATTCAATACAATTCTTTTTATTTATTTATTGTATCGTCTCTGCTATTCAAATGCCGGACAGTTTTTGTAGATCTGCTTGCTTTTATCTGTCGATGCTATACCATCCTCTTCGCATAAATTGTTTATATTTTAACTAACAACGCGTATTCCAGGCCCATGTAACATCTCTCTAATTGTTATTTTGATTCAGTGATAGACGAGGCCATTATTTTGCATTATCTGTTCATAATTCACTACATTTTTTCCATTGTGGTTTTCAAGATATATATTCAAAAACGTTGAGACATGAAATACAATGACACGAAAGGGGGGGGGGGGGGCGTGTGGCTGAGTGGTCTCAAGGTATGGTGTCCGCCTCGAGTGCTGGAGGCCCCGGGTTCAAGCTCCGGTGAGGACCGGGATTTTTTTAACGTGCACTTCTGGTCTCTGGGTAGTGACATCGGACGCCCGTGTGTATTGTTGCGCAAGTAAAATTCAATTGGCTGTTGGAAATCGAAAAAGAGTAGCCTAACGGCGCTGCCCGTGCAAAATTTCGAGTTAAAAGTCTACCCAAAGTATTTTCAGGATCCTCACCGTTGCTACAGAGTTCGTACAGTGAGCTGAGTTTCTCCGGACTCAGGCTTGAATTATGAGTTGAAAGGAGCATTTATGGGTTAACCCGTGTGCCGTGATGTTGATCCGTCAACTAAACTAAACATAAAATGACTCTTCACACACGTAGAGATAACTGTAGGAATAATGCAGGAGTTTGTTATCATCAGACAGTTTCAAAGTATAGACAGAAGAAAGGTAGAGTTGAACATCAATAGAAGAGCCGTGGATGTTCTAGTGACATAGAAAGTGATGTGTTCTAACAGCAATGTGTAGCGCAAGTCAGTGGACAAAGTACAGAAAGATGATTGCACATTAATAACGTAGAGCGAGTGGCCGAGATCTTAGAATGACCGCTTCACATATCGTCAGACATATGATCGATTTCTAAGCGTGGTTCGAGGTTTTCATATATCTTAGTTGAAATAAATAGAGTAGCCTACACGCGACAGCTTGAACAAGCGACCTTGTACCAGCAATGACAAACATTTTATGTCTCCATAGCCCAGAAACACCTCTCGGCAGACACCAGCAATAACACACTCTTTATATCTCCAGCGACCAGAAACACCTCTCGGCAGACACCAGCAATGACACACTCGACATATCTCCAGCGACCAGAAACACCTCTCGGCAGACACCAGCAATGACACACTCTTTATATCTCCAGCGACCAGAAACACCTCTCGGCAGACACCAGCAATGACACACTCTTCATATCTCCAGCGACCAGAAACACCTCTCGGCAGACACCAGCAATGACACACTCTTTATATCTCCAGCGACCAGAAACACCTCTCGGCATATACCAGCAATAACACACTCTTCATATCTCCAGCGACCAGAAACACCTCTCGGCAGACACCAGCAATGACACACTCTATATATCTCCAGCGACCAGAAACACCTCTCGGCAGACACCAGCAATGACACAATCTTTATATCTCAAGCGACCAGAAACACCTCTCGGCAGACACCAGCAATGACACACTCTTTATATCTCCAGCGACCAGAAACACTTCTCGGTAGACACCAGCAATGACACAATCTTCATATCTCCAGCGCCGAGTAACATCTCACGGCAGACACCAGCAATAACACAATCTTCATATCTCCAGCGACCAGAAACACCTCTCGGCAGACACCAGCAATGACACACTCTTCATATCTCCAGCGCCGAGTAACATCTCACGGCAGACACCAGCAATGACATACTCTTTATATCTCCAGAGCCGAGTAACATCTCACGGCAGACACCAGCAATAACACAATCTTCATATCTCCAGCGACCAGAAACACCTCTCGGCATTCACCAGCAATAACACACTCTTCATATCTCCAGCGACCAGAAACACCTCTCTTCAGACACCAGCAATGACACACTCTTTATATCTCCAGCGACCAGAAACACTTCTCGGCAGACACCAGCAATGACACAATCTTCATATCTCCAGCGCCGAGTAACATCTCACGGCAGACACCAGCAATGACACACTCTTCATATCTCCAGCGACCAGAAACACCTCTCGGCAGACACCAGCAAAGACACACTCTTCATATCTCCAGCGCCGAGTAACATCTCACGGCAGACACCAGCAATGACATACTCTTTATATCTCCAGAGCCGAGTAACTTCTCACTCCAGACACCAGCAATGACACACTATACCACTTTAGCCATAAAACAACTCTTTACATACACCAGCATTGACACACTATACCACTTTAGCCATGAAACACCTCTTTACATATACCAGCAATGACACACTATCTATACCACTTTAGCCATGAAACACCTCTTTACATACACCAGCAATGATACACTATTTATACCACTTTAGCCAATAAACACCTCTTTACATACACCAGTAATGACACACTATTTATACCACTTTAGCTACAAAACACCTCTTTAAATATACCAGCAATAGTACAACATGTATACTTCCTAGCCCAGATACATAGCGCTCTGGTACTGAGCTCACCGAAGGAATCGACACGTCCTGCATATGGCTGCTTTGATCCCTCACTTCCATGTATTGGTCATTACGTTCGCCACAGGCCACTTTCCGCACAAGTCAGGAACGGTCGGTCTGCAGACGATATCCACTCAGCGAGCCTTCGGTTCGGACGTACGCTGGACGCTGTGCTCGGAAAACAAGATAGTCAGAGCTGTTCCGGACGCGAGGGACATTTTACTCGGACGTATTTTGGCGTTGTGCCAATTTTATTTGCAACCTTTAGGCCGGCACATCCGACTTCTGCTGGCGTTTTTTTCTTTAAACAGGTTAGCCTTCCAGAACTTTCGAGGGACATTATGTTGTGGTGTCGTCCACATCTTAGCTGGTCAAGTTATAACAGCCAAAGACATCACAGTCAACCCTCAAGGTAAGGCAAGGGCCGACCATGAACATTCCCCGCTATCCAAACAGGCTTCCATAATTGCAGAGACGACACATAGCGCTTTGGTACTGGGCTCACCCAAGGAAACGCCACGTCACTCTCATGGCTGCTTTAATTCATCACTTCCATGTGTTGGGTATCTCGTTCGACACTGGCCGCTCCCCACGCAAACCAGGAACTGTCAGTCTGCGGACGACATGCACTCAGCAAGCTTTCGCTTCGGACTCCCACGTAATGAATTCGCTAGCCAAGCATTCCATTTCGTGTTAATGAGACGTTTTTCCACCTTAGTGTGCAGACGACATGCACTCAGCTAGCTTTCACTTCAGACCTCCGAGTAATGGATTCGCTAGCCAAGCGTTCCATTTCGTGTTAATGAGACATTTATGCACCTTTGATTACGCTCACTCAATGAGTTCTTGAGACAGACTTGCATCGCAATCAATGCATGTGACTGGGACGCTTTTTTCACCTTCAGCAACGCTCGCGAGGCAGGCTGCATGTGCTGCCGGCTCAGCATTTTACCTCCATGCAGCAGAGAGTGAGTAACATTCAGACCCTCACATCCGAGGGATATTGACTTAGAGGCGTTCAGCCACATCCCTCAGCTGAGAGTCGTAGAATATGTGTCTGGGTAAGAATGTAGCGGCTTCGTGCGCATGATTCGGACTTTAAGTGCAATGGATTTGCTTATCCGTGGCCTTTGACTGTCCCCAGTCTACCTGCAGGGCAGCAGGTGTTTGTCTCTCTTAGTCTGGTACCTATCTTTTAACCTGTCCGACATGGGAGTCCCCATCAGTAGCTGTGCTACCGTCGGCATAGCTTTCGGGTCATTGGAGCACACAAGCTCGTCTACCACGACAAGGTGGAGACACGTCAGAGAGGAAACAAGAGTATAAGATAAATAAATATATAATAGATAAATGTGTGAAGGTTAAGGAAAGTTGGTGAAATGAGCAGTGCAAGAAACTTTAATTAAATTCTATTCATTCATTCATTCATTCATTCACTCATTCATTCATTCGTTCGTTCGTTCATTCATTCATTCATTCATTCATTCATTCATTCTTTCAGTAGCATGTCGTTTGCAGAACCTCGCTTCTTTAACAGCCTTCAGGAAAACTTCTCGATCACAAGCAAGATGTCCCGCTTCCGATACATCCATCTGGAGATCATCCGCCACATCCTGCACCAATTCTCTCTTTGGCCTTCCTCTTCCTCTCTTCCCAGGCATATACCCCACCATTATTCTTCTATCCAAACTTTCATGACTTTTCAAGTGACCAAAATATATCAATTTTCTTTGTTTTATCTTCTTTAATAGCCAACCTTCTTCAATATTCAGCTCTTGAAGTATCGACGAATTTGTTCTTTTCTTTACGCAAGATTTTCTTATAACCCATCTATAACATTTATATTTAAAGGCATTTATGCGCAGTAAAGCTTGTTTAGTAAGTTTTCATTTCTCACAGGTGTATGTTGCAATGGGAAAGATGCATGCGCTTAAACATCTAATTTTTGTAGTTCTATCTAGCGCCATAATTTATTAAGTTGGTTTAGTCTTTGTAGAGAAAATGATAGTCGTCGTTTAATTTCTTTCATTGTGTCGCCATTATTGGGAATCAATGACCCAAGATATTCAAAATTTTCCGCCACCTCCAATATTTCCTTATTAACATATACTTCTTTCTCCACTGTAGTTTTATCTGTATGCATCTTCTTTGTTTTTGCTATGTTACTATATAAGTAATGATTTTCACTATTTCTTTGGGTTGATGTTATTAGGTTGTCTATACCGTTCTGTGATGTAGACAGTAATACTGTATCATCGGCATGTCGAATCTCTGGTATTTCATGACCACCAATATTTAGGGCATCATATTGCTCCCTGGTTATATCATCTCTGACATTTCTCATTATATTTTCAGCGCACAGGTTAAACAAATAGGATGACAGCACACAGCCCTGACGGACTCCTTGCTTGATGTCAAACCAATCTGATGTCTCGCCATCAATTCTAACCCCTCCTCGTTGATCTTGATAGAGCATTGTATGAGTTGTACTACATGTGATGGAAAGCCCATATTCCTCATGATTTCCCAAAGTGCGTGATGTTGTACACAGTCAAATGCCTTGTAATAATCCACAAAACATGAGAATAGGTTTACAATAAATTCTCTACACTTTTCTACTATTAAACGCAGTCAGCGTGTTGGGGAATCGAGACAGAATATGTAGAGGACAAGGGACATAATAGAGACAGGACATAGGCAGGGTTGCAGAGATGTCATTGACAGGACATCTACAGGACCACAGAGATATAAGAGACAGGACATAGGTAATGGCGCAGAGATGTCATAGACAGGACATCTACAGGACAATAGAGAGATCAGAGACAGGACAGACGGGGACACAGGGATGTCATAGTCAGGACAAGACCCAGCTATAAAAGGGGACACAAGTCTACTGGATTGACCGGACAGCCTTGCATTGAAGGACCCGACACAACACGAACGGACAGCAGTACTATGTGACTGTTAAGACAGCCTAACTGTCCCGAGATACACGGGGTCCAGTACCACGTGACCAACCGGCCAGCGTGAAGAGACTCAGACTGGGACTCGACGGTTTAGGGGAAGGACGCATGTGTTTCGAAGAGCGAGTGTATGGATTTTGCGGGAGTGCTAGCTGGCGTTGTCATGTTGAAGATAGCGAGTATTTGAGTGCATGGGTTTTTGTGTGATTGCCTGAGTGCTATGATTGTTTGTTAGCTAGCACTGATGTATATAATGATGATGATTTAAATTTACCGCCCTATGTGCGCATCTTGACGATAATCAGGTTCTATTGAATAAACGTTTGATACCACATGCAAGACTGATATTTTCTTGAGTGCATGTGAAGGAACTAAGATTACCTGTGTTCGTGTGAGACGTTGACAAACGCATGTTTAATATAGTATCTCTTATTCCTCTTCCGTGTCTAAATCCAGCTTGAACCACATTAATCTCTTCTTCCATTTTCTTACGAAGTCTTCCCATTATGATTTTTAGTAGAATTTTACTTGCATGACTGATCAGGGCAACAGTTCTGTAGCTGGTGCAAAATTTCAAGTTGCCTTTTTTTTGTATTGGAAAGAAGATAGTTCTCTTCCAATCTTTTGGCCATATACCATATTTCCATATCTTTTTAATAATGCGTGATAGATGCGTATGCTTTCTTCTCCGCCTGCTTTAATTAGTTCAGTTGGTGTCTCATCACATCCAGGTGATTTACCATTCTTCAGGTTCTTTATTGCCCATGTAATTTCATCTAATGTTGGTTCAGGTTTTGTCTCTGCTGTCATTGGTTAATGTATATCATTCATATCCTCAGTCATTCATATCATACATTCCACTGAAGTATTCCTGCCAGTTCCCTAGAATTTGTCTAGATTCTGTTAAGGTATTTCCCAACTTGTCACAGATAACATTTAATTGAGGATGAACATTTCTCGTCAATAACTTCCTTTCTTTGAACATTTCGTAATATCTTCCATTCTTATAATGGATATAAATATATAATAGATCAATGTGTGAAAGCAAAAGAAAGTTGGTTAAATGAGCAGTGCAAGAAACTTGAATTAAATTCTATTAAAGATACAAAAATATGGATGGACAAATTAAATAGCTCCGTGAAAGAAAAATGAGATTGAACTCAGGGTGTTTGAAATTTAAAAAAAAAAAAAAAAAAAGACACAGGAAAGATATTAATAGAGGAAGATATAATGAAGAGATGGAATGATTATATAAGAGAATTACATGATGAAGAAAGGTAATAATTAACAGAAGAAAGTAATTAAGAAGGTCTTCCGATTCTAAATGAAGATGCTATCAAACATATAAAGAAAGGGAAAACAGCAGGGCCAGATGGAATCACAAAAGAAGAATTAGAAGTACTGGGAGAATTTGGAGTAGAATTGATAACTAAAATGTTGAATGATATGTTCAGCAGTGGATATTTACCTAATGATATGCTGAAATCTACAAGGTCTACAAGAGTCTACAAGGTGTGGACTGCGCCTGGCCCTGCAGCCAGCAGGGTTAGGATCTGCTAACCTCTCCCAGGAGGGTTTAAAAGTTAAAATTAGTAGCCTGCCGGTGACCCGCAGACTACACAAATCAACCCCAAATCTACATGGTGTAGACTGGGAAACCATGACCGCGAGGTCATGGGCTAACGGGGCTATGGCTCGCCATAAGGGAAGGACTCCCTATGTTCAGAATTGTGTCCTAAACCTGCGACTGGCCTAGCCGGCCAGAAGTGAATCTTCATACATCCTAGACTGACCCAAATGTATATAAACGCGGCAATGTTAATGAACTACGAGATAGATCAGCGATTCAAAAAATAGGTACCATGAACGTCTGCTGTTTTAATAGTAAAGAAGAAGAACTTATAGAAACAATGGAAAAGAGGAAAATTGGACTGATAGGAATAGTGGACACCAGAATAAATGGGGAAGGATGCAATGAGAACCAACAAAGTTACACGTTTGTCTACTCCGGAGTGGAATAGCAAGAAAGGGCAAGACACGGTGTGGGAATAGTCACGGCTAGCAAGAGGAATACTAGAAATAAAATATATATAAGAAAGATTCATAACAGTGAGAATAAAAGAGCAAACAATTACAACATATGTACAAATATACGCACCATGTAATACAAATAATAACGAGCAAGAATGCGAGGACTTCTACGAAGACATCCACGACGTGCTAAATAAAATAGAGAAGCAGGACAACATCATACTTATGGGAGACTCTAACTCAAGCTGAAGCACACTAATCTCTCAACCAAGATTGAATTAACCTTTGCCGTCTCGTGCCAACCTGGTAGCTTCTGTACAAAGTAATTCTAGTGCAACAATGTCGGAGATGTTAGAGAGGGATGGAAACACGGCAATGTAGGTGTCACCAGGATCTAAACATGTCCGAAGTTCAATCTCTGCAGCCAAGCAATTGCAACCGTCGCTAGTGGTGATGTCAAACCTAGAGCGAGGGCCGCGCTCCTCACAATAGACAAAGTGAGGGGAGAGGAGCCCAAACCTGCACTAACATTAGCCCACAGAAAGAGCTGACTTCCTCTATGTAGATAATGTAGATTGTAGATAATTCAAACAGTACAAATATATGGAAGGCTATGTACTTGCTAACCAATAAGAAACGCCCTGCAGAATCAGCAATACCAAATTCTATAACATGCGATGAATTCAGTTGGTTCTTTCAATCAGAAATAGAGAATCTAAAGTCTTCAATACCAGACTCATCGTGTAATTTAAGTTCACTGGCATCATTCTGTGAGGAGAAGTGCGCCAAAAATATTCCCGCTGAGATTCCTTTAATGTCTGTTGCAGACGTTTATAAATATCTCTTGAACCTCAAATCAACAAACTCACACGGTCTAGATGGTATCAGTAATAGAATTCTTCGTTGTGCTGCACCAGTCATTAGCGAGTCCTTAACGTTCATATATAACCAGTGCCTGGCCAAAAACTACTTTCCATCTGCATTTAAAATTGCTAAAGTATTTCCGCTTATTAAAAATGGCTCAATCGATAATAGCGTTTTGGGTAATTATAGACCTATTTCCTTACTATCGTCGCTATCAAAACCACTAGAAAAACACATTCATAAAATAACGTTACACCATTTAATTAACAATGATCTAATAAATAACAGTCAATCTGGGTTTCGACCTAAATATTCTTGCCATAGTGTTCTAACAAAAATGACCGATAACTGGCACTTAAACATCAACAACGGTAGAATTTGTGGAGCGGTGTTTGTAGACTTTAAAAAAGCTTTTGATATGGTAGATCACGATATTTTAATTAGAAAACTAAAGCAAATGAAGACAAGCACCAACATGGTGAACATAATTACGTCATTTCTATCCGACAGGCAACAAGTCGTGTCCTTCAACAACTGTCTATCAAGACCCACACAGCTTAATATTGGTGTGCCTCAGGGCTCAATACTAGGTCCGCTGCTTTTTGCAGTTTATATTAATGATCTTCCTTTATATATCAATACAACTTGTGATCTATTCGCAGACGACTGTACTATATATACTAGTCAAGAAAACCGTAGTGAATTAGAGAATTCTTTACAAAGGGAACTTGATAATCTTACTAGATGGAGCAATGAAAACCGCATGCAAATTAACATCGACAAAACCAAATCCATGCTAATAACGACCAGACAAAAACTACAGACACTAGCCATAACTGGATCACCGCTCGAACTCCTCATGGGCACGTTACCTATAGTTAATGTGACTGAACATAACACACTAGGGCTTTTAATAGACAGCCATTTGAACTGGAGCTCTCATGTTCACGCTCTTACCAAGAAAATAGCACAAAAAGTTTACCAACTTGCTAAAATTCAGCACTTCCTGGACGAAAGCACACGGAAAATATTCTATACATGCTATATCCAATCACATCTCGATTACTGTTCCACAGTTTGGGATGGTTGCCCTAAATCTAATTTAAAACGACTATGTTCTCTACAACACCGCGCTATTCGTCTGGTTTCTGACATAAAGCACGTTGAAAGTAATAATTTGTACAGTCATTTAAGACTTCTACCACTACAAAAGCGCTTCCTTTTCAACAAAGCCAAATTAGTGAATAAAATTATATCTCAAAATACCCCAGAGTATCTTCTGCCGCTGATTCAATCTAATGCAATGAACAGCAAGCGCCTAAATTTGTTACATGTCTCAAAGCCTAGATTGGACCTATACAAAACATGTTTCGCCTATTCTGGTGCTCACTTATGGAATGATCTGCCTCCAGATCTGAAAACTCCAATGAGTCCCTACACATTTAACCGAAAACTCTTTCAATACTTAATCCATACCGACTATATGCCACCATAATTCATTTACTGGTATAATTGTTCAGTATAATTGTTCATTATAATTGTTTAACTATAATTGTTCACTATATATGTGTGTGCGTGTGGGAGCGAGAGAGAGAGAGAGAGAGAGAGAGAGAGAGAGAGAGAGAGAGAGAGAGAGAGAGAGAGAGAGAGAGAGAGAAAGTGGGTGTCAGTGAGAGGGAGAGAGTGAATGCGTGTGTGCGCACGTGCATGCGTGTGTGTGGAGAGAGTGATTGAGCGAGGAATGGTGGGGGAATGTGTCAGTGCATGCATTCGTACGTGTATGTGTGAGAGGGAGTGTATGCGTGCGTGCATGCGTTCATGTGTATGTGTATGTGTGAGAGAGTGTGATTGAGAGAGTGAGTGTGTGTGTGAAGGATTGTGTGTTAGAGAGTGAGACAGTGGGAGAGTTGATGTGTTAGTGTGTGTGTGTGTGTGTGAGCGCGCGCATGCGTGTGAGTGTGTGTATATGAAAGAATACAGAGAAAGAGAGAGAGAGAGAGAGAGAGAGAGAGAGAGAGAGAGAGCTGAGCAGATACATGTCATGTAACACGCATGTTATGTAACACGCGAATCCATATGTTTGTGTATTCTCATGTGTCATATTATCAGTTAAATACCATTTGATTTTATCATGCATAATATAAACTCATGTTCATTACTGTAGTTTGAGTGAGTGAGTCAGTGATTGTGAATGAGAGACAGAACGAGTGAGCGGGAGAGTGAATGAGTGAACGGGAAAGTGAATGAGTGAGCGGGAGAGTGAATGAGTGAGCGTGAGAGTAAATGAGCGGGAGAGTGAATGCGTGAGAGTGAATCAATGAGCGGAAGGGTGAATGTGTGAGCGTGAGAGTGAATGTGTGTGTGTGTGTGAGAGAGAGAGAGAGAGAGAGAGAGAGAGAGAGAGAGAGAGAGAGAGAGCATCACTATTTTTACGTCACATACATTTTATGTACACATTTTTCTCCATGTTTAACATTTTTATGAGACTGCTCATGACAAGTGTCAGTGTATGTGTGTGAGTAAAGTGTGGGAGTTTGTTCATACTAGTTTCAATACTAACATGAGACATTTTGTATGTGTCTAGATGTGAGGAAGTGTGAGTGTATGTGGAGGATGTGTGTGAGTGTGGGGATATGTGTGGGTGGGGGTGTGTGGGTGGAGGTATGCATTTGGATGGGTTGGGGTGTGTGGGTTTTGGTGGGTAGTGGTATTTGTGGGTGTTGGTGGGATGTGTGGATGGATGTGTGGGGGTGAAAGTACGGGTGTTGGAATGGGTGTGGGGGATGTGTGTATGGGTGGAGGATATGTGTATGGGACGGATGCAGGGGATGTGTGTTTATGTGGGTTGAGATGTGTGGATGGTTTGAGGAAGTATGTGTGGGAGGCGGGGTTGTGTGGGTAGGGGATTGTGTTGGGTGGATTTGGGATGGAAGGGCGGGTGGGGAGAAGTGTATGGTGTGTGGGTTTGAGATATGTGTGCGGTGTGTTGGTGGGGGATGTGTGAATGATGTGTGGGTGGAGGGTATGTTTGTGGTGGTATGGGTGGAGGATAGTATGTGGTGTGGGGGATGTGTGTGATGGGTGTGGGGAATGTGCGTATGGGTGGGGTATATGTGTGGGTGAGCAGGGGATTGTGGTGGTTGGGGGAAGTATGTGGGGGAGTGTGGGTGGGAGATGTGTGTATGTGGATGGGGAATGTGTGGGTGGGGGTGTGTGAGTGGCTTAGGGATGTGTAGGTGGGTGAGGGGGGGGGGGGTACGGGGTGTCAGGCATTGGTAGCACCTTTGGTAAGGATGGCTCTCATGTCCTTTCAGGACCTATCCCCCACTGGTCCAAGTCTGACACCCAGCTCGTGCCTGTGGCTCCTAGTAGCTGTCAGCATGCGACAGCGGCCACCCCCCGGGCAACAGCTGTGAGAGGCTGGCTAAACCAGGCATGGGTATCCGATTTGGTGTCAAACCAAGAGGTAAACTAGGGTATGCCTACCCAGCATGTGAAGACAGGATTCGGCAGACTGCGCGGAAGAAATCATTCCTGATTCAACGGGCAAGACGGCGTTTACCTGCAAAGCGTTGTGGAACGTAATGAGCACGGCAAGGCACGTAGAGCGCCCTGGTCATCCACTGCACCTGTATTCGTCTCCAATCGTCTCGACTTGTCTTGCCACTGGACTTAGATGGACTCAGGCGAGAGAGTGAGGTCGACGAATTGCGCAACTCTTCCTCACTTTAATCCAAGTCATCGCGCAAGTCATTCTTCATCCAACGTCACATATCACCTTCAAGCCCTGTGGCGATGGGCGAGCGGCAAAGCGGCAGGCGTGGGTACGCTGGCAGCCGTAGTCGCAGACCTGCACACAGGCGGCTCAGGCCATATGGTCGTCTTCTACTGACCGGAGCAACAGTGGGATTCGGCAGCCCCCTGAGCGACTGAGCAGCCCTCTATAGGAACTTGCCAACTCAGAGGCGGACATGCAACATAATGTTTCAGCTTTCTCACATGCCTGTGCCAACTTTGGGCTCAATATCAACTTGGAGAAGACTGTAGTTATGTACCAGCCAGCTCCAGGGAATAATCACACTGTGCCGAATATCAAAGTGAATGATCATAGACTAAGTGTTGTGGACAAATTCACCTATCTTGGCAGCACTGTGTCACAAGCTGCCACAATCGATGACGAAGTGAATGCAAGAATCTCCAAGGCCAGTGCAGCCTTTGGCAGACTGTACAAGAATGTATGGGACAGAACTGGAATAAGCCTGCAAACAAAGCTAAAAGTCTACAAAGCAGTTGTATTATCCACACTGCTATATGCTTGTGAAACCTGGACTGTTTATCAGCGACACGCGAGGAAATTAAACCACTTCCACACAGTCTGCCTAAGGAAGCTACTGAAGATTAAATGGCAAGACAAGATTCCAGACACTGAAGTCCTAGAAAGAGCAGCCATGCCCAGTATCCACACTCTACTGATGAAGAATCAGATTCGCTGGGCTGGTCACTTGACCCGCATGCCAGATCACAGGCTCCCTAAACGAATTTTCTACAGCGAACTGCGTTGTGGTAAACGCTCCCAAGGTGGCCAGAGGAAGCGTTTTAAAGACGCTCTGAAAATTTCACTGAATGCTTTTGGAATTCATCATGACACCTGGGAGGCTGCAGCCAGAGACCGAAATTCGTGGCGTGCATCATTGCACAAAGGTGCAGTCATATGTGAGGCAACCAGGACTGCAAGAGCTGTGAAGAAAAGGCAGGACAGAAAAAACACTGCAGGAAATCCTCCTCCAGAGACGTCAAGCATTCTTTGCCCACATTGTCAAAGAACATTTCGAGCCAAAATAGGCCTTATCAGCCATCTTAGAACCCACGGCTCCACACCTTCAACCCCACTGGATGAAATGAATGGTCATCATCATTCTTGATGGACAAACAACAGGTGGGTGAGGGAGTTGTATGTGTCGGGGTGGGATGTGTGAGTGGGTGGAGGATGTGTCTGGGGGTAGGGGTATTGTGATCGAGAGATGTTTGGTTGGGAGTGGGTTGTTTGGGGTGTGTGGGTGCGTAGTGGAGGATGTGTGAGTGAGTGTGTGTTGGTGGACGGGTAGGGAATGCGTGTGTGGGTGGGGAGAGGTGTGTGGTGTGTTGGTTGGTGATATTGTGTGGGTGAGGTATGTGTGTGTGGGTGGGGGATTTTTGTGGTGTGTGAGTGGGGGTATGTGGGGTGGATGGGTAAGGGTATCTGTGTGGGTGTGGGTGGGATTATTTTTGTGGTATCTGGGTGGGGGATATGTGTGTGGTGTGTAAGTGGGGATGTGTTGGTGAGGGATATGTGTGTGTGTGGTGCGTGGGTTGGGAATAGTGCGTGGTAGGGGGTGTATGTGGTGTGCGGGTGGGGGATTGTGTGGTGGGGGATTAGGTTAAGGCATGTGTGGGTGGGTGGAAGTTGTATGTGTGGGTGGTGGTGTGTGTGTGAGTGGATTGGGGATGTATGGGTGGTTAGGGAGATGTGTGTGTGTGGGGGGGGGGGGGGTAGGGACATGTCAGTTGGTGGGGATGTGTGTGTATGGTTTGGGGATGTGTGAGTGGATGTGCGATGTGTGGGTTGGTGGGGGATTGTGTGTGTGGGTGGGGAATATGTTGTCGATGGAGATGTGGCTGGGGGAAGGGTGGTTTGAGGTGTGGGTGGGGAGAGGATGTGTGGGGTAGAATGTGGATGGGCGTGGGATGTGTGGGTTGGTGGGGGAATGTTTGTGGGTGGCGAGTGTGTTTTGGTTGGGGGATCAGGTGAGGGCAGTGTGTGTGGGTGGGGGATGGGTCGGTTGGTGGGGTATGTATGTGTCCCTTGGTGTGTGTGTCGGTAGGTGGGGATGTGTATGTGTCCCTTGGTGCGCATGTGTGTGGGTAGGTGGGGGTGTTGTGTGGGTGGTGTGATGTATGGATAGGTGGGAGATGGGCTTCATACCATGGTAATTAGCCTTGTTTATGTTTACAACATTCATTTCACAATGTTTATTTTTCTTCCTATGCAAATGTATAATGCTCTTGATGAACGAAAGACGAGTGATTGGAAGGGCCGAATGTAAGACGGGCCTGCGCGCCCAATTTGTGACCCTAATAAAGTTGATTTGATTTGATTTGATTTGATTTTATGTGAATACAGGAGAGCGGCACCTTCAGCTGTGTGTGGGCTATGACGAAAGCAGTACGACGGCAATATAGTCTACTGGGCTATAGCGAAACACTGACGTGGAGACGGCGATAGAGGCACACGGTCGGTTAAAGGAACTGCATGTTTAGAGGTCGAATGAAAGGTACAGAGATAATTTAGGCAGACTATGACAGTGGTGTAGGGTAAAGAGAGAGAGGGATAGCACCTCACGGTGAGTGGCAGCCATATCCCAAGGGATAGACCAGGATCTTAATTGGTTCCCATCTCTTTACCTAGCTCATGTATGGCTCCACGAATACCGCTTGTTTACGACGGTGGCCACACCACGGGCAACAGTCTTGGCTGACTGGCTAATCAACATGAGTTAAGTAGGGGTAACATCATATTAAGGGAATGTCCATCACTAGTCCACACAGACTGGGATGCTGGAGAAGGCGGATGAATCTAAATAGATCAACGGCTTCGAAAGCGAAACAGCAGAGTGTGTCACTGTGTGACACGATAGTGAACATGGCTAGCCATCGTGGAAGAGATTGGGACCTCACCATGTAATATCCCAAAGACAGCAATGGTAATTCAACAAGAAGAAAAAAAGCGATACGGGTAATTCTTGGCCTCTGGAGATGATTCTGTTGTAAATATTCACCGGAAAGTGAATACTCCTGTAGTGAATAAAGAAGTGCATAATGGCGACTGCATCCCACATTCCTTTGAAAGATTGCGTTCTGACAAAACCTATCTGAAAAGTAGAAGGAGAAGTCTAAGAATTGGTACGTGGTATATCAAGCAGGGAAGTTTGATAACCTTATTAAAGACGCAAGAAACATAAATTTAGATATCTTAGGCGTATCTGAAACAAGATGGACAGATACAACTTATATAAGGAGAGAGACTACATATTCATTAACTCAGGAGGAGATCATCACGAGAGAGGGGTGGGACATTTAGTAAAACGAAATTTATGGGAAAATATTAGTGGATTCTGGACTCATAATGATATGATTATATTTCTCAAAATTAAGGCAGGAATGTTCAACCTAGTAATTCTTCAGACATATGCTCCAACAATTGATTATAGTGATGAACAGCTAGAAGAATATTATGAAGACCTACAACAAACACTGAAAGTTGTGAAATCATCAGAGGTCCTAATTGACATGGGAGACATGAACGCAAAAGTTTGAAAACAATTAATATAAGCAGATAGTAGGGCAATATGGTATGGGAAACAGAAACGACAAAGGAGGCCGGCTGATACACTTCTGTGAAGAAAACAATCTTATTGTTTGCAACATATTTTTCCAACATAACCCAAGGAAACTGTATACGTGGAAAAGCCCTGGAGATAGAATAAGAAACCAAACTGACTACATTATGATTAGACATAGATTTAAAAACAATGTTAAAAATTCCAAAACATACCCTGGTACTGATATCAACTCTGACCATAATCCTGTAGTCTTAAAATTACAAATAAAACTTAAAAACCCAGGAATAGGGACATCGAAGACACCTCAAGTAAATATATTGGCATTGAAACAACCAAAAATAAGTCACCTATACCTGGTTGAATTTTAAAAATAAATAGATATGGTGGGCTAATAATTGAAAGTATGGAAAATATAGACTTGAAAATCCTGAAGATAAAATTAATACAAAATGGGAAAGTGTAAAAACCAGTATACAGATTGCAAATGCCACCTTGCCAGTGAAGATAGATAAGAAAAAGAATTATGGATAACCAATGAAATCTTGAGTAAAATGACCCAAAGGAAGAAAGCAAAGAACACTCCAGAGTATATATTAATAGATAGAGAAATACTTCACATGTGCAGAGTTGCCAAAGAGGCGTGGTTGCAGAAACAATGAAATGAATTACAGGATCTGGAAATAAAACTCAGCTAGAAAGAATTACATGAACATACAAAAAGATTTACAAAGAAGAAATATAATATAACAGGGATCACTTAAAAATGGAGAAATCATAATTAATAACACTGGCATAATAAAAAGATGGACAGAGTGCACAGAAGATTTATTCTGGGACAACAGGGTCAATAGACCAACATTGTATAATATTCAAGATAGACCAAAAATATTAAAGGCTGAAGTAGAAAAGGCTATTAAAAAGATGAAAAAAGGAAAGACTGCAGGTTCTGACAAGATAACAACAGAGATGATAAAATCCGTATCCAGCTTTGGCATTGAAACTATCACAGAATTATGTAATAATATATATATATATATATATATATATATATATATATATATATATATATATATATATATATATATATATATATATATATAATACTGGGTACATCCCAAAGGATTTGAAAATATCCTTTTCATCACACTTCCGATGAATCCAAGAGCTGTTGACTGTGAGGATTACAGAACTACTAGCATAACGAGCCATACAATTAAGATACTGTTCAAGGTCACACAAGAAAGAATTCAACATAAAATAGATGAGGAAGTAGCTGAAGAACAATTTGGGTTCCGCAAAAACAGCAGCACCAGGGAAGCAATTATCTGTTTGAGGATGCTGACTTAAAAATAGATAGAAGTTCAGAAAAGTATATATGTTTGTTTTATAGACTACAAGAAAGCTTTTGATAGAGTACAACATGAACGACTAATTGCGTCCCTTCAAGATATAGGAGTAGACGGAAAGGACATCAGACTCATTAGTAACATGTACTGGGAACAAGTGGCGTCTATTAGATGCGGAAATAACTATTCATCGCCTATAGAGATAAAAAGAGAAGTACGACAAGGATGTGTACTGTCCCCAAGCCTCCCATAATTTTTAAACAAGTTGAAATGCCTGGACTTAACATCAATGGAAGAATTATAAACAATCTTAGAAAATACGCTGACGATACCGTATTACTAGCTGAAAATGAGCAAGAATTACAAGACCTAATGGAACAAGTAAACAGGCAAAGTGCAGAATGTACCTTAGATATTAACATCCAAAATACAAAAACTATGATAATTAGTAGTGAAAAGGAAAAGTCAACATTGGACATCACAGTAAATGGGCAGATGCTAGAACAAGTAACACGTTTCTCCTTTCTTGGACATATAATAACAGATGATGGCAGAAGTGAAATAGAAATAAAAAAGAGACTGGGAATGGCCAAAAAGGCTTTCAACGGCATGAAATAAGTATTAACATCTAGACATTTCTAGAGAGATTAATAACGCATGAAAAATGAGAATTGTCAAATGCTACGTATATTCAACGCTACTGTATGACGCGGAAGTCCGGACATTGAACAAGCAACTAGAAATTCGCATAGAAGCCCTAGAGATGTGGTTATACAGACGAATATGACGCATTTCATGGAAACAAAACCAGTCAAATGAAGAGGTTCTAGAAAAGCTGGGAATGAAGAGAGAGTTGATGAAAGAAATAAAGAGGTTAAATATTTCGGCCACGTTAAAAGATATGATACTTTTATAAAAACCATACTGGAAGGCAAGGTTGAGGGCAACCGAGCAAGACGTAGACAACGATAGAAGTGGGAGGATAACATGAAGAGATGGACGAACATCGGCCTGGCAGAATGTACAGTCAAGGCGAGAGACAGACATTGTTGGAGATCCATTGCAGCCAACCTTCATTGTGGAGACGGCACCTGATTGATTGATGACACACCGGCTGTACAATGTTAGCCTTCCAGAGGGTGGGATGACTTGTGAGCCGGCGGACATAGCGGTGTATTTGTGCGAAGCATAGTTGAACGTCTGGAAACTGGATGTGCGAGAGAAAAAATACATCTGGGAGTCATGACCCGGGTGGGCCCGCCGTCTGAGAGTATCAAAGGGGTCAAGTTACGATAAAAATAGAAGAAGGGGCTACTTTTCTGACATCCAGAAGTTCCCCATCGTACTTGTTCCGCGATCCAGTTGATATCACTCTCTGGATGGTTGGGTAACTGGTTGGTTGGTTGGGTAATTGGTTGGTTGTCTATGGGTGGTTGATCCCCTGGAAGATTCTGTTAACCCACGCGTGTTTTCCATGTGTGTTTTATTGTGTGTCTGTGTGTGTGTGTGTGTGTATGTGTGTGCGTGCGTGTGTGTGTATGTGTATGTGTGTGTTTTAGTTTATTGCCCAATGTTTGTTCACAGGATCACAAAGGCACAACTGCTACCCCTCTTGAACTGTTACATGGTCAATGTAAATTATGAGACTATTGGAGTTGTTGTTGAGTTGAACTAAGAAACGACATCACTGCAATCAGAACATTCCCATATGCGTTCCGCCCCCTCGTTCAACAGGTAGCGAAGAGTCACACTAAAAATCGGTTCCCACCGCTATCTGATTAAAAGTTCTCCAGGTCTTCCCTCTCAGCTTTGAGATTCTTCCATAACCCCTGCCAATCCTCCACAAGCACATCCTTTCTACATAGAGGTTCTCAGTATGTTCCTCCACCTTCTCCACCTGGTCCCACATGCGCACGACCACCTCTCCCTTGTCCATAGGTGATCGACCACCAAGAGGTGCATTCCCTGCCATCTTATCAACCTGTTCATTCCCCCGCACTCCGGCATGGCCAGGGCGAAAGTCCATACAATTCTCCCAGTCTGTGACCTCTGAAGCGAGGTAAGCCATTCCACACGAAACATTCCTTTCTCCACTTTATTAAGCACGCTCCTTGAATCCGCTATGAAGAGAATGTGTTCCAGTAGTCTTCTCTAACCAACGTTGTGACTGTTCCCACCTCCATTCTCATGCTGGAGGTCGTAGCCTCCTATGCCATACTCTCCTTTTTCAAGAATCGTCCATTAGCCTTCGCAATGAAACCCCAACCACTCAGTCTGTTCCTCATCACTGACCGATCTGTATGGATCATTATGTCACCTTGATGTGTAATACTTTGAATCAGTTGTTGCACCTCAAACTCTGTGCGGCCCGCTGCCCATTCTCTGCATTCTCGACCCAATGTTACTATTACATTGTGCCAGTCCATCCTGTCTGCCGGTACTTCAACCAACACTTTTGTTACTGTCACTTGTTTACCCGGGAGGAATGTGGAATCAACAAGCACATCTTCAACTTTATTCTCTGTTGGGATTATTGACTGACTTATGTCTACACTCCTCCCTTCTGTCTTCCCTTCCATATATCTATTTCTTTCACTCTCTCTGTTATTCCCTCAACACATACTCCGACAACAGTTCCTTTCAACGATAAACAAAAGATTTATTAATAAATACTATGTCTGGTGTATGTATGGACTTTGTAAGCGTAGTTGATAGTGTATTCTATTGTTGGTGCCAGAATGAACTCTGAATGTCTATCAGCGGTGTTGCTTCTCGCCCATTCATTCTTCAAGATCACAGGACAGCACATCAAACAGGACAGAGCTCACCCTGGATGATCCGTATGCTTGAGTCTGATGGTAAATCCGTTATTGAATGAAACAAAACTGTTCACCACTGATTCACTGTACCGTAATAAAAGTCCCTGTAAGTTTATGACTGCGCCCGAGTCTGTTTCATGACGGTAAGTATCCAACATCGGAAACAACCACATCGTCACAGTTCTTCCTATTGTCTTTTATTACTAGCAATGTTTTTACTTGTCTATTCTTTCTTCCCTAGGCATACAAGACGTATGTAGTTTTAAGTATCCCTGCTTGCCACAGGTTAACATCTTTTCCTTTTAAGTGTTTTAGTGGTATATTCGTTTGAGCATACAGTGTTCTGTATTTGACGTTTCGTTATCACTTCTTCATCTTAAAACATGTCTATGTTCTTTTTGGTTCTAAGTAGGTACTTTATTTGCTCAAGTGTAGTACTCTTCATCTCTTCTCTGATTGCACTAGGAGATTGGAACCTGTGGAGAAGTATAACAGATCCAGTGATAAGCGTCCGCCCCTTACTACTACCTATGCAAGTGTCCTTCTCCAGCCATAATGACAAGGCTTCCGAAGTAACCACCCGCATAAGACATATGAATTCACCAAAGTCTAAACTATCCACTAATAGAAAGCCATGGTAAATGCTATTCACATACATCTATATTCCTATGCTAAAACTATACTCTAATATATTAATACCTTATATATGCATCTATGTTCCTGGAATCGAAATACACTTAGCGAATAACACACTAATATCCCCTCTTCTTTAAACCATTAGGGACGTGTCTTTCTATTCCCACTCAGGAGGCATAGATCATTCAGCCCAGTTTGGAACACACACTAAACCGAAACTCCATGTTCAGCTATTTATATTGCGTGTCCCATCCTCCGTTGATTGTTTGATCTACAATCAAATTTGTCGTACCCGTAACATCAAAAGTTCAGTTAAATCACGTATACGTCCGTATACGTCCGGCCGCTCCGTGCTCCGGTCTCCTTCGTCTCTACGATGTTTCCCTGTATTCTCCGACGTTGGTACCTCAAAGTGTCCAACCCCTTTGATCACCGTCGCCGCTGTTGCGCTGGTCCTCTGTCCATCGCTCGCTTGCACTTCAAAGCATTCTCCGTTCATTTTCCCGTCGGCCGATACTAGCGGGAGTCACTGACCTCGGCGCGTACCTGTATCCTATTTTCATATGTGTCGGTCAATGATCTTTTATTCGTCCTCATCTCAGAATGAAGTACACATTGGTTAACTCTCCTTCTTCCTTGTATTTGTGTTACATCCAATTCTATCTGGGAATCATTAAACTATCATCATTCTGTGACAGTTACGATTGATGGTCTCTAGATCACAAACCTGACGTATAGATATTTCTGCCTGTGCCATCCAGGACCTGCCTTGTCTTAGTCTATGACCCTTGACCATTGCCATGGCTTCATGCAGGGGGTGATCCCTGTCTGTAGCAACTCTCAGGTGCCATTTGGCCTGAAGGATCCTATGCATATCCGCCATTGTTGGTAGCATCAGGATATGCCTCATGCATATAATTGGTGTGTCCTTTGTACACTCCAGAATCACCCGTATGGCCGCATTTTGTATTGGCTCCAACCTTTCAAGCTGGCTCTTTGATGCTGTCAGGAGCCTCAAACCATACTCATTGATAGAAATTATTAACTGCTGAAAGAGCCTGTAAAGCATCCTCTGCTCTACCCCGGTTGTTGCCATCACCCTCAAAGCATTAAGTCCCCTACCAGCCACCACCACCAATGCCTCCATATGATCTTTAAAAGACACCTGTCGAAGGTGATACCCAAGTGCTTCAATTTATTCTCACTACTAAGAGGACATCCATTCAATATAATACATGGGACATCTGCCTTCACAATCCTATTATCCAGGGAGTACCACACAACCGATGCCTTGTGGGTTTATATCGGCCCTGCGTCCTGCACAACTCCGCTACCTGGTTTACTTCCACCTGTAAATCTGCAGCCAAACGTTCCCTATCTCTGCCCTGTCTGTACAACAGCACACACACACACACTCTCTCTCTCTCTCTCTCTCTCTCTCTCTCTCTCTCTCTCTTCTCTCTCTCTCACATCATGTTCCTCTTGTATCTTGCGGTGTTCAGGTGAAGTATAAACAGCAGGAGAATGCCCGCTTATGGGCTTCATGTATCGATATTCCCATGGATTCTGTTATTCCCTGCGTCCATCGTTTACGTGGTCGGCCTCTTCCTCTGCTTCTCCCTGGTCTGTGCATCATTGCTTGTTGTGGTATATTGTTAGTTGCTAACCTATTTGCATGGCCAAACCACAGCACATCATCTGTAAATGTCAAGATTCTACCAACACCTGGTGTCTCAATAGCTGTGACTTTGCTGGTGTAGACATTAAAAAGCACTGAGGACAAGACAGATCCCTGTGGCAACCCAGGTGTAATCGTACAGGGATCAGAAGTCCAGGAGCCCATACGCTCATAAAGAACTGCCGCAACCCATCTGACAAAGCAAGGGCAGACCTCCATGTCCGACAGTGTGTATATCAACCGATCATACCTAACCCTGTTATACGCATCCTCCAGGTCAAGAACTACCGCTACTGTTTCTTATTTATCCCGGAAGCCCTCGTAGACATCAAATACAAAAGTAGCGCATTGGCCCAAGCGTCCTTCCCAGGCAGATAACCCCCGAGCCCTTTGGAAAGCATATTACGACTTTCCAAATGTCACTGGAGCCTGCGAGCTACTATCTTTTTTGAGGAGTTTGCCAAAGGTGTTTTGCAGGGTTTTGATTCGGTCTCCATTACGTCTTAAGTGATCCTTACCTGGCTTTGGGAGTGGGACCAGGTAGCTGTGCAGCCAATCCTGAGGTATTTCTGCCGTATTCATGCTTAGGTTGAAACAAAGAGTCATCCCCTCATAGTCCCCATTAATTATGTTACTCATATGGGTGTACCTTATGAGGTTAGTGACATATAAGTAATATTCTTGAGAGTGTGGAAAAGGATTACTTTATGTTACTTTACTTTACAATAGTAAACTAAGGTGATAGCTTTTTTTTCTGTCGGGGCACATCGGAAACCCTAACCTGCACTGTTTGCGGCGTTTGCACTTGCCAGACGGACTTAATTCCTCAGTCGCAAGACCCCCCTCTTACCAGAAACTATATGTGTGGGTTTTATAGGGTGGTTTAGAAATGCCATGTCCGCCTGTCAAATCATAAGGTCTGTGGGTATTACAGTGTGGCTTAGAGGTGCCAAGTACACATGTCTGCGTATGTTATACTGTGACTTAGAGTTGCCAAGTTCGCATATCTCTGTATGTAGCAGTTTGGCTTAGATGTACCAAGTACGCATATCTCTGTATGTAGCAGTTTGGTTTAGAGGTGCCAAGTACGCATATCTCTGTATGTAGCAGTTTGGTTTAGAGGTGCCAAGTACGCATATCTCTGTATGTAGCAGTTTGGTTTAGAGGTGCCAAGTACGCATATCTCTGTATGCAGCAGTTTGGTTTAGAGGTGCCAAGTACGCATATCTCTGTATGCAGCAGTTTGGTTTAGAGGTGCCAAGTACGCATATCTCTATATGTAGCAGTTTGGTTTAGAGGTGCCGCTTGTAGGTTGTCATGAGTAGACAACTCTGCAGTACTGGGATAAAAACACTGATCACTATTCAGCAAGGGGCATTGAATCACTTTCTCATTGCATTCATGGCGCAGTAGATTACGCAATAAGGATGTGTGCGTATTATAATGTCACTTAGAGGCGCCATGTTTGTCTGTCCAAACACCAGGTGATATATTAAAGTGTGACATGAGTAAATGGGGTAAACAATATATGAAACACGAAGTGGCTCAGAGATACTGCTGTCACCTCCCATTCGAGCAAACGGGGTTCGATTAACAGAATTGCTTAGAGTCGCGCTCTCAAGCCTTGCTCAAGTTGATCGCGCGCGACGTACAGAGTCACTTAGAGCCGCGGTGGTCGCCTTTCATTCAAGCAGACATGAGTGGCATCACCGAGTTTCTTGGAGTGAGGGATTCACTTCTCATTGGAATATATCTCTAACTGTTTATGACATTCTAAGAGGTGCAACGATCAACATTCATCCAGTACACCGCTAACTGTTTATGACATTCTTAGAGGTGCAACGATCAACATTCATTCAGTACACCGCTAACTGTTTATGACATTCTTAGAGGTGCAACAATCAACATTCATTCAGTACACCGCTAAATGTTTATGACATTCTTAGAGGCGCAACGATCAACATTCATCCAGTACACCGCTAACTGTTTATGACATTCTTAGAGGTGCAACGATCAACATTCATCCAGTACACCGCTAACTGTTAATGACATTCTTAGAGGTGCAACGATCAACATTCATTCAGTACACCGCTAACTGTTTATGACATTCTTAGAGGTGCAACGATCAACATTCATTCAGTACACCGCTAACTGTTTATGACATTCTTAGAGGCGCAACGATCAACATTCATCCAGTACACCGCTAACTGTTTATGACATTCTTAGAGGTGCAACGATCAACATTCATTCAGTACACCGCTAACTGTTTATGACATTCTTAGAGGTGCAACGATCAACAATCATTCAGTACACCGCTAACTGTTAATGACATTCTTAGAGGTGCAACGATCAACATTCATTCAGTACACCGCTAACTGTTAATGACATTCTTAAAGGCGCAACGATCAACTTTCATCCAGTACACCGCTAACTGTTAATGACAGTCTTAGAGGTGCAACGATCAACATTCATTCAGTACACCGCTAACTGTTTATGACATTCTTAGAGGTGCAACGATCACCTTTCATCCAGTACACCGCTAACTGTTAATGACATTCTTAGAGGTGCAACGATCAACATTCATTCAGTACACCGCTAACTGTTTATGACATTCTTAGAGGTGCAACGATCAACATTCATTCAGTACACCGCTAACTGTTAATGACATTCTTAGAGGTGCAACGATCAACTTTCATCCAGTACACCGCTAACGGGTTATGATATACTTAGAGGAGAAACGATCAACAACTCACTGAATACATCGACCACCAAGTGTGACACAGAGAGATGGGCGAGCCGCTGTAGCGCAATGCGCGTTGCTAGCCCGTTTGGCTGTCGCGCCTGTGGACATGGGTTCGAATTGGCATGGCGGTAGATTTTGTAAAATTTCAGATCGACCACGATAACATGGGTACCCGAACATGTCTTGGGGAGTAAAGGCGGCCGGCATAGTGTAGATCACACCTGGAGTGCTGACTGGGCTTTACAAAATATGTGACTAGGGCGACACGCCCATTACACTTCAATGATTGTGTAGGCATTATCGTACGGGGATCGCAGAATTGGTGGGGGGTGGGGTGTATAATAATTGTTTTGAAATTCATTATTAGAGCGCGTCAGTCACGCCACAAGCTGGCAGATATCAAATTAGAAGGGGATTTGATAGGCCCGTGGCCACATGCACTTTTTAGAAGAGTCTATGCATGACCTATCTTCACGATATTGCTAGTTCGAAGAGCATTTCGTAGATCATCGGTGCATGTGAGTGATGTGTCGGGTTTACTCCCGGCGAAAGGAGTCGAGTGCGAATCGATCGATCTAGCGAAGGGAGACGGATGAGATGCAGTTCGTCCGTGCTAATATTGTAGGTATCGAACGGCGATATCGGAATATGTCGAAATGGAACGTTGGCCGAGTCGCATATCGGAGTTATACGATCGAGCGATAGCGAGGGTGCGTCACCGCAGTTTCGGATAGAATATTGATCTTTATATTTCTACTTTCCTCTGCTGGTCCTTAAATAATCATTCCCTACTTGGGGTAACAATGGGGAACTTTCTTTCTCCACAATGGGGAGAGATGGGACGTAGAGAGAGGGGGCAGTCGGCCTTCTACAGAGGGGTAATCGAATGGGAAAGTGCTAGTCGCCTTCTACTTGGAAACGAATGCATGTAGTGAGTCTATGAGATAAGATACTACACACAGGCGATGGGAGCCTGGGAAGGCCAATATACTACAAACTTCTTGCCTCGTCGATTGCACGGAACGTGTTGGAAACCGGTCATATAATTGTTAGAGACAGTGCTTTTCGCGTGTTGTTTTATACACAAAATAGTCGCTTGCTAAAGTTTGCAGCGGCCATCACGATTAATCTACATAGGCCTGTTTGCGCAAAGAGAAAGACATGATAGTTAGTTTAAAATTACCGTGTTAGATAATTGACATTACTGCACGAACATGTGTATATTTCAGCTTGAAGCATATATCTAGTTATTTTAGTTATTGTTGTGTGAATTCTGCAGTATGTACCTGACGAGATGCAGCGAAATATGCCAGTCAATAAATCGTGCAATTTATTGTTTGTGTCTTCGTTATTCAAAATCATTTTATTGGTCAGTATGTTTTTCCATCCTACAAAAGGCTACCTTCACCATGGCGATTCTTTTTTTAATCTCTTCAAGACACATCCAAACAGATGACTGTTCCTAGATAATTGTACCGATTCACTTGTTTAACAGATTCACTAGCATGCGCCACTTTAGTGACAGAAAGGATCGACACTGTACTGCCAAGCTCCACTTTAGTGACAGATTGTTCACAGTTCCTTATTTGTTTCACTTCGCGTATCTTCCTAAATTTTAATACGATGTAAATGACGTTTTACACCGAAAGAATGTCTGTCATTTCAAAACAGCTCACAGGATAAAGAAAGTATCAAATACTTGAGCAGAAATATTTTGTTAAATTGTGGTTACTTTTCTTATTTTAGAAATGGCCGCCCTCTGGTTTTCGGCCTCATATATGTACATTAGATAATAGTTTTAAACAATTTTAGATTATAGTTATTCTGATTTAAAGGACTTTGTGAAGTATTCAAAACTGATAACACGTGGTTAATGTGCTTTTTCGGTTAAAATAAATTATTTAGCAGGCGGTCGTAATGGAAAACAAAACTAGCTATGAAAGTTCGTCATCGAGTCGAATTTTATATATAATAGAATATAGCTGCTAGCATTTCAACCATTTTAGATGATTACTTTGACACACCCCTACTTACCATTTTCTGTCATCATTTTCTGTTTGTTCCAAACCCACTTTTTTATTTGGCAGTGAATAAGTTAAGAATAATTCCATTTATTTGTTTATTATATTGTGGTATTATCTTTATCCTAATGACAACCATAGGTTGTGTGTTCTTGCGATTTAATTTTAACCCTAGTTGTTCACTGTGTGCATCTACTAAATGTTACAGATCCTGCATCATCCGCATATCTAATATTATTGGTGGTGCATTCCCCAATAGTGATTCCTTTCAAATATTCGACATTTCTGAAAATATTTTCACTGTACAGGAAAAAAGAATTGTAGACATAACATAGCTCTGTCGCATACTTCTCGTAATAGACTGATATTGATTATGAGTGAGTGTGTGTGTTGGTTGGGGTGGGGATGTGTGGGTGGGGGGAGAGATTGTGTGGGTGGGGATTATGTGAAAGTGGGGGATATGTGGGTGGATGCTAGTTTTGTATGTGGGTAGTTGCATGATGTGTGGGTTGGCGGGGATATGTGTGCAGGTTGGGATGTATGGTTGGCGGATGTGTGTTTGACTGGGTGGTTGGGGGTCTGTGCGTGTGTGGTGGAAGATATGTGGGTGGATGAATGTTATGGGATGAGTGGATGATGTGTGTGTGTGTGGGTGGAGAGATGTGTGTAGGTGGGGGATGTGTGGGTGGATAATGGGTGGGCGGGTGCATATATGTGTGCCTAGGGGTGTGTGTATGTGGGTGGGGGATGAGTGGATGGGTGGGGGAATGTATGCGTGCCTAGGATGTGTGTGTGGTTGGGTGGAGGTTGTGTAGGTGGATGGTTGGGGTATGTGTCTCATAATATGGTAATATGCATTGTTTATGTTTATCGCACTCATTTGACAATGTTTTTGTTTCCTATGTGAATGTATTATGCATTATTGATGAACGAAAGATGAGTGATTGGAAGAACCGAATGTAAGACGGGCCTGCGTGCCCAATTTGTTACCCTTTAAAAATAAAGTCCGTTCGTTCATTCGTTCGTTCAAACTTTATGGCAGCTTGTTGTTTCCAATATTTTTTTTAATTTTTTTTTTATTGTTTTACACATCTAAAGTCTTTCCCATCAATTTTTAGATCTACAATTATCTTTATCATGTTGTCATGTCTTATTTAATTAAAGGCCTTTGTATAGTCAATAAAGCAAAGAGATAGGTCATTGTTTACTTCTATAGAACGTTCAATTAATGTTCTCGGCATAAACACAGCATTAATTGTACCTTTGCCTCCAAGTCTTCTACAGACCCTCTTTTTAAATTCTATTTCAGGTTATATATATATATATATATATATATATATATATATATATATATATATATATATATATATATATATATATATATATAGGCATGTGTCACATAATACTGAAGGATTTCGATCCAGATTATGACAACACAGACGGTCATATTCATAGCCTGTGTGCAAAGCCACATTTGGTTTTAACCAGGACAGAAAAACCAATAAAGTCTGACTGCACAGCTGCAGTTGTTTACCAGTTAGATCAAAGACACCGCTCTCCAGCATCAAACAGGAAAATCGTCTTTGACAATCCCCACAAGACGGGAAATTGTAGGCATATGTTGAAAAAAGGGGGAGGCGACTTGTGCATGGATTGTCCAAAAGGAGAGATAATCTACTATTGTGACATTGATGAAACCCAAGGAAGAGAATTTATTCAGACATGGATAATCTGCCCTTGAACCACTTTTGTTAACATCAAAAGAACGTCACTCGTGCAACATTTTAGTTGTGGGGAGTTGACGGAATCTGTGTTCAGTCTGTTTACGAATTACAGATAACGGGAGTGTTTGGGTGTTCCAATTCGAATGGAGAATGGATTCACAGTGTCCTCATGTTGTCTGGGAACAAGGGACATTGTTTTTCATGTTGTGAATTGTGAATTCAAACTCGGAACACTAGCATAAGGTTCAACTGTTTAACAGAAAGAAAGTATTACTACGAGGTGTGGACAATGCCAGTCACACTGAGTGATATTTTACTGTACCCGAGAAATTAAGGACAGCTGAGAGAGGAGAAAAATAGCAGTCACACTGAGGGCAGTTATACGAAATGGCCTCGGAAATGGGATAACGTTCCAAAAATTATAAACTCATAGAAATCAGGAGTGTTACCCTGAAAGGTCCAGTGTAGCAGTGATTGAGTGCTCAGGGCAGTTGGTTTTATGAAACGATTAGCACCTCCAAGGATAATGACAATATTAGGTAGAGAGGTGAAACAACAGTGATTTTAAAGTAACTGTGACTATGTCTAGTGACCATCACTATAGGTTGTAGAGAGGTTGCAGAGTAAAGACATTCATTCAGCAACATTTTGCCATAGGACAGAAAGTTTTCTTTAAACTTGTGCGAGATTCCTAGGTTCCAGGATCGTTATAGACACATTAAATACATCGGGGGTTCTGAACTTGTGGACTTTGGTATACCATATTCAGTGGGGGAGAACAGTCACTCAGACTATATATATATATGATTAACTCCAAGAAGTCAACCATTGTCCGGATTGAGTCGACATTCGGTGAGACCTGTTCTGAACTTACTGTGGTGTGATGTGGCATGGCCTAACATGATGAAGAACGATCCTGAGCTCACTAATCTATTCTCACATACACCATAGAAAATACTACATATTTCCACACGCAAACAGTCCACACACACACACGTGACAATTTCTGTATTAAATGTTTTATTTTATCATTTGTTAAAATACAGTCTTGTGTGGGTATGTTCCGAAACAATATGAAGGGTATTGTTTAGTGGTAAGAAGAAGAAGAGGAAAGAGAGGGACATGGTACCTAAGATTTACAGGGGGTATGTAGACAAAGGTCTGGCCGAGGCCCACAATAAGGAAAAGGATTTTAAACAGTGTGCCTGTTGACTCCACTTTCCCCCTAGGGACAACTGGCTACAGCATGGAGGAGTCCTGATTGCAGGATTAGAAACCAGACTGATTACATTTTGATTAGCAGAAGATTTAGAAATGCGCTAATAATAGTAAAAACTGTTCCCAGTGCTGATTGTTTTAGTGACCACAGATTACTTACAGGAACATTGAGGATAAATTTAAAGAAAGTAAAGTATAATACAGGAAACACTAAACATAAATTTGTGTACATTGTGTAACGACAAGGAAATACAAAACAAATTTAACATAGAAGTACAGAACAGATGTGATATATTGGCTGTTCTAGACATCCCATTCCAGGATGTGCCTTATCAATGGGAAATGTTGAAGAATTCAATCAGTTTGGCTGCAGAAACAACTATTCCAAAATTAAAGAAGGTGGGTCGTAAGAAATGGATGACTGAAGAAATTTTACATCTAATGGAAACAAGAAGACTCAACAAAAATTGTTCTGCCATATATGAAGAAATTCACTAACAAGTCATAATATTATGAAAGGAGGCAAAAGAAGCATGGCTTGAGAAAAAATGCTTAGAAATTGAAAAACAACATAACCGTCAAAATACCAAATTAGTGCACAAAAGAATTCAGGAACTTACTAATAAAAGAACAAGTACATCATCAGGCTGTCTAAACACTAAAGATGGCAAAATCATAATAGAAAAAGATAAGATTGTGTATGTATGGTCAGACTATGTGAAAAACCTGTATGATGATAACATATATGAACAGTATGATATTCGATTTAATAAGGAAGGACCGCCAATGTTGAAAATGGAGGTTCGAAATGTTCTTAAACATATGAAAGCTGGTAAAGCCCCGGTTCAGATAACATCACAACAGAAATGATTAAAGCTTTAGAAGAATATGGAACAGATCAAGTCATCAGACTGCTGAACTCATTACATGATACCGGACATATACCTTCTGAATTATATAATTCTGAATTTATTACAATCCCAAAGAAATCAGGAGCCTTAGAATGTGATCAACATAGAACAATCTGTATAATGAGCCACATCACAAAGATTTTGCTACGAATTATCGTGCAAAGAGTGAGGAAGAAAATACAACTTGAAATAGGGGAAGAACAATGTGGGTTTGTAGAAGGAAAGGGTACAGTAAATGCTGTGTTTATGCTGCGTTCATTTATTGAACGTTCTATAGAAATAGATAAAGATATACATCTTTGCTTTATTGACTACACAATGGCTTTCGATAGAGTAAAACATGGCAACATGGTAGATATGCTTGCAGATCTACAAATTGATGGGAAAGACATTAGACTTATAAAAAAAACATATATTGGACACAACAAGCTGCCATAAGGATTGATAATGAAGTTGGACAATATCAGCCTATTAAGAGAGGTGTTAGGCAGGGATGTGTAATGTCTCCAGATCTTTTTTCCCTATACAGTGAACATATTTTCAGAAATGTAGAAGATATAAATGGAATCAGCATTAGAGGACGAAACATCAATAACATTAGATATGCAGATGATACAGTAGTGATTGGAGACAATGAGCAGTATCTGCAACAATTAATAGATGTAGTTGTTGCACACAGTGAACAACTGGGATTAGAATTAAATAGTAAAAAGACACAGATTATGGTCGTCACTAGGAAGAACGAAATACCACAATGTAATATACAAGTAAATGGGAATATTCTTCAACAAGTGAAACGGTACAATTATCTCGGAACAGTCATAACTATCTTATGGGAGATGCCTTGAAGAGATTAGGACAAGATTCGCCGTGGCAAAGGTAGCCCTTTGCAAGATGGAAAAATACTGACCATTAAAAAGATGTTATTTGCAACGAGAAAAAGAGTGTTGAGGTGCTACATAGAACCTGTGCTTTTTTATGGTTCTGAAGCGTTGACAATGAACAAACAGGTTGAAAAACATCTGATGTCTGTGGACATGTGATTTCTGAGGAAATTGCAAAGAAAAACCATGGACAGACAGAAAAACTAATGACGCAGTCCTACAAGAAACACAGATGTTAGTTAATTAGTCGACAGATCATCCTCATGGCACATTGAAAAATTTAGTCTATAAGTGATTGGATCCCCACCTCAGTAAATCCCGTAGTGTGTAGCGGCTAACGACACCGTGTTTATATATTAATCTTCTTTGGCTTCCAGCGTAGTGTTCTTGTTTGGCCACACCTCTTTTAACTTGCTGTTCTCGCATCCTGACCAGGGTTGTAGATTCTCAGTCATCACTTGGTTCTCGCAAACGACTTACTTCTTGTAGAGAATTCAGAATATCAGCCACAAGAAACAAATGAACGAATGAAAATCGTAAACTGGTTAGAGAAATTAGACGTAGACTGTCACAATTGTTTGGTCACAGTTATGAAAAGAAATAAATTGGAGAACTTGGTGACAACTGGCAAAATCAAGGGGAAGAAAACAAGGGGAAGACAGAGAGGTAAATACCTGGATGTCTTGGCCACTTGGTATGGTCAAGACAAGAACACTGAGCTGATCCACGACTCTGGTGATCGAGTGAGATGGCGAAACATGACCACCCAGACTTATCGGCAGGGGACATAATGATGATCACAAGTCGACAACCAAACACAGGACGAAAAGCAACACATTAAAGCCATGATGTAACAATCTGTAACCCATGTCATGCAGGTAGTTTGGTTCATGTTTATAGTGTACTAGCTGACCCGGCCCGGCTTCGCCCAAGCCCTGGTGGGAATCTGTCTGTCTGTCTGTCTGTCTGTCTGTCTGTCTGTCTGACCCGACCCGGCATGACAAAAAAAATGTCCTTCCACACACCATGTGTTCTCTTTCACACCCACAACATTGAATGAAAAACCTGATGTTGACAAACACGCAGCCAACCTTTGTTTTTAAACAAAAACAAAATCAAGCATATACACATGTGAATTATGTACTGACCTTCTCTCGGCCAAGCGAACGGAAAAAAACAAATGCTTCGATTAATTCAAAAGTTCCACTCCCAAAAAAAGTACAGAAATAAAATTCTAACGTATCTAAAATAAATCCATTATTTTTAATGAGAACTGTTTTTAATCACCTACATGACTGTAGATAACTTCTTTAAACATAAAAAGATGAGTTAGAAAATTTTCACTATTTAAATAGATGCATTATTTTTATGAAAACTTTGAAAATGCCTTAAAGATTATATCATTATTTATTATAACTCATATGCCTGTAAATAACTGTAGACAAAGAGTTTATAAATCTTTGAAAACAATGCCAAAATCTATATATAAAATATATAGCAATGTTATTAAAAGTTATGCCCCTTGAAATAACTTTTCTTAAGTTAAGTCCCCTCGCTATATATAAATGATAATATAAATTTAAATATTAAATTTTAGTAAGTAAATAGCTGATTGTACACTAACAAACTATGACAGTTGGCTGCACGGGAATGAAAAGAATACATGTAGAAAATTTCATCTCAATCGGATGGACCGTTATCGAACGCATCAAATACATCCCTATACACATACATACATAGTCTTTTATATATATAGATTGTTCGGTTCCTGTACGGTCATTAGTCGTATGAAACATCTTTCCCACATTGGCCAAATAATAGATAGTTAAACAGTGACCGGAACGCAAGCGTAGAAATCCGGTACCACACGTGACGTTTCCACACAATATCATAAATGTTGCAGAGTACTATACGTATCCATGTAATTGTAGATATTTCTATCATCTTTTATTGTGCAAATGGGAAAGAATCTACATGGCAACAAGTATAATACTCAGTCCAATTATCTTTAACAGTGTGAACAACTGCAACTACACAAAATAATTTTTGTTTCGCATATCCTTTGCAGGACATCAGCATTTTACCGCTGTTGATTTCTTGGCAAGATTGCGCTCAGTAGTTTGCCATTGCTTTCTGAGCGGCCGGCTCACTTATCCCGTAAGTCACGAACGCGGCGAGAACACATAATATAATTATATGTAATAAAACTATACACAGGTAAACTAGGTGTGGTTGTTGTTGTTGTTGTCCAGCCAGAATGATGATGACCATTCATTACATCCAGTAAGTTGGATGAAGAATGACTGGCGCGATGAATTGGATTATAGTGAGGAAGAGTTGCGCAAATTCGTCGACCTCACTCTCTCGCCTGAGTTCATCTGGGTTCTTCTTCTTCTTCTTCTTCTTCTTCTTCTTCTTCTTCTTCTTCTTCTTCTTCTTCTTCTTCTTCTTCTTCTTCTTCTTCTTCTTTTCTTCTTCTTCTTCTTCTTCTTCTTCTTCTTCTTCTTCTTCTTTTTCTTCCGCGTTCATCCGGAGTTTTTCCCGGACGTGATTGCATTGTGCCTGTTTACAGCAGAGCTGCGTTCTTGCGCCTTTAGGCTGACACATCCGACTTCTGCGGGCATTTGTTGACCGGGTTAACCTTCCCGGGGCATCTGGGTTCAGTAACAAGACACCCAAGACGACTGGAGACGAATACAAGTGCTGAGGACGTTTGGCCGCCACAAGCCAGTTATCCCTGTATTTCGGTGTACAAATGGCATGTATTAGCTGTTAACAACAGATGATAGCCTTGCTAATTCAGGAGAGATTTAAACATTCTCCATCGCCATTAAGATCTATCGAACAGAAGGACTGTTCATGCACACGCAGGTACAACTCGAAGCATCTCCTGCGGATGTCTAGTAGGCATCGTTTATGGTCAGAACTACGACGGTATCTGATCGTCTTCACGCCTCTGACTTTCATTCTTGGTTAATGAGAATTTTCTTGACAAATGCTTTCGCAGTAGCTCGTCTTGCAGCGATACAGTAAACTAGACATTGATGACGACAGGCAGGCTGGTCGGCGAACACAAGCTACTGGATCAGTTGACAAGCACATCGACGCCGTTTTCCATTTTCCACATCCCTTGTCAATATTACTTTGCCGCGTAATTTGATTGACGTGACTGTTCAGCTTAATAAAATTATTCTACTTACTCTAATGTAATGAGACTAATATGCGAGAGGTTAAAAAAAATTAATTATGATTTGTTGCACAATATCTGCTTTATTTATAAATTATATTTTAATTCAGTGTGGTTAAAATAAAATTACAGAAATGTAAACACCTTTAAATCCAACTGAAGAGTCTTTCAGGAGGCAGCGAACTCAGGGTGGTGAAAATAATTTTATTAATTCTCAGCTAGTGGTGTTTCTACAATAACCTGCCAAACAGTCTGGGCTAATCTTTACGCTATGTACACTGCACGTCAAGGGTGAAGAATAGCAAGTGTTTACTCACGTCTGCCTGGTCACATGGATATAACAAGGACAAACATAACAATAGTGAAGGAAACATTGTGGTATTATGCATTACTGCTTGTAAGGACGAACATTAAAAGGTTAAAATATTAGTAAGTGACAACAATTGAAGTTATGAAGCATATTTGGTATATGTGCTGGCCGTATATTGTTAGAATCATCGGTAATCAATGAGTAATGTAATGCAAATCAAGACTGTACTTCCTAGGAAATGTATATGACATCAGCAACACAGTAAAGAGCATCACCATAATTCTAACAGTTTCTATAAATCCTACATGACAGACAACATGACAGACAACATGACAGACAACAGAACAGACAACATGACAGACAACAGGACAAGTGTCGTCAACATTTCTTTCCATGATCATTTTAATATAATAATTTTGTGACCTGTCTGTTGATCGGAAAATCTTTGACATGCAATAAATCCTTGAAAAGAATTCTAAACCTGTTATTAAAGGCAATATAAACGATAAAATGTAATGAAGCATTAAGATAATACATACTGATTAAAGTTAATTGATACCAAAGTATCATAATATTAGGCATATTCACTACTTTATAGGTTAGTGTCAGGGTCTTAAACTTGGCTCGCTTTCCTAACAAGTGTGAGACAGTACAAATACAACGTGATTTGACGTAAGACTCAACGACACATCGTTCGATGGATTTATTAACATATCAAATACAGAACGATGATCACAAATATATATAATGGATACTTTACAACTTACATCCACAATACAGTTCACAAGTCTGACTCGCAAGATGTCCAGACACTCGCCTTTCAATACAGAAACCATACAACGCCTTTCTCTCAATCACACGTCCGTCATGTTCCGTGTCCCAGAGCTGTCTGGACCTGGTTCGCAACTTTCCTCCTGCCTGACGTGGCGTCACGTGGCAGGCGTGCGTCTTGCGTTGGCGGCCTGACCGCTGGTCAGCCAGCGATCTCGCAGGCCGGTAACTCCTATTTGCCTGGCGGCGCAACGAAGTTGTTGCATCCCTTACTGGGAGCTAAGTCGCCTGGCGGTCGTAACGATGTCCCTGCATCGCTGTCCCCTATCGGACTCTGACACGCTCCCCCGGTAAAATCCATGAAAGATGTCGTCTTTCATGTATAATGTCTGTACCTGTTGGGTTAATAGTATACCCTTGTCAGAGTCTACCTTTCCATTGTTATACACAACGTTATCAAAAATACACACATGGCATAGAAATATATAAGAACTGGGAGTTGGGTACAAAGACATGTGGTGTTTCATGTTTAACACATATCAGGCTTCACCCTCTCGATGGCTGGTTACCTCAATTGTATTATCACCCAGTCAGATCAGTAGTACCAGCTTCACGCATCTACGTCGCAGCAATTTGAAAAAAAATAATAATATGGTTCTTGAAACAAAAACCATCTAGCCAGACTGAAATACGACTTTATATAAGTCGTATAAAACACTCAAACCCTGTCCCTACTTGGCCAGGAGTTATTGTGTTGGTTTACAATGTTGGCAACACTATACCATGCCCAGTAGATGCCTGCCTGTGGTGTCAACACTTTAACAACAACATGTTATATTACACACAACGCATTAGCATATACATTTCAAATTATGGCCCTTTGTGTGAAAATGTAATAACAATAAATGAAAGGGAACTAATTTTAACATTAGTGAAACACAATAATTTACAATAACTATTTAATTTCTTAGTGTCATTGCTTGACGTTTCTTCATATTAACGAGAAAAAGTCGGTAATATGAATACGTTAATCAAGATATGATTCTAAGATTACATTAGAGAAATAAATAAACACACAATTCGTGTATTCAATTTTATAGAATCCTAAACATTTTAGAATCGTCAAAACTTTTTAACCTTTTATATGTTGTCTGCTATTTTTGTTCTAAATTTCTAATTAATCCGGAAGTACACACGATCACTAAAACACAGCTGATGGTAAAGCTTGTAGAACACACCTGTTCCGGTTTGATGTAGTTTAAGGAAGGAACACTGTTCTCAAAGTTCGTGTTGGATGTTGCTACACAATCTTCTGGATTACGATCGAATGTTCATGTGTTAGATGTTTCAGTCGAACATTAAAGATTTCGGTTCACTGCAGAGGTGTAGAAAAGTCGTCACTGTTCAGTTTTTACTTTCACACTCGTAATTAAAATGTTCCTGGAAGATTCAACACGAAGTTGTCACTGTCACGTTGGATAATTCGCTTCAGGTAAGTGCGAATGTGACACTGTTCTTGTACGTAATATATACAGTTAATAAAGTTCGCTTTCTACCACATACTGCACATTTATACACGACAATCACTACATGAACTAGTAAAATAAGAACACTATATATAATGGGAGTAATCCCTATCACAATATTGTAGACATTACACAGCTTTTTGTGAATGAAAAACCACTATTCACTGCTAAATGGCTGTGTCGGTCTGAGTGTATTTCTACATACTGCACTCAGACATTGGTGCTCACTGGGTCGGTCGGACAACGTGACAAAAGATCGGCAATTGAATTGGTTCTGCCTGGGATATGTCGAACCTCAAAGCTATAATCTTGAAGTTTCAAAGACCAACGCGCTACCATATGGTTCGATGGCACACCTGAATTCATCCATCGTAAGGGGCTGCTGTCCGATTCTACGATGAAATGGCGTCCTAGAAGAAATCTAGATAATTTTGTAATACCTACTACTAAAGCTAGGGCTTCCAATTGAGGAATGGACCATGCCCGCTCTCGGGCCTTCAGCTTCCTGGATACAAAATAAACGGGGTGGAGAATGTTGTTATACTCCTGCAACAGGACTGCTCCAATCGCCACGGAGCTAGCTTCTGTGCGTAATCTGAAAGGTAAACGGATATCGGGCAATTTAAGGATAAGATTATGTTCATTCTTATCAGAAAAACATGATAGCACTTTATGAAATGCGATTTTTAGGCATTGATCGTGTACAATTTTCTCTGGTTTATCTTTTGTTAGTAGATTAGTAAATATCTCGGTCAGTTCAGAAAAATCAGGAATAAACTGCCGATAGTAATTTATTAAGCCCAACAAACGTCTGACTTGTTTTTTTGTAGTCGGAAGTGAGAGTTTTAGTATCTTGGACACAATTTTATCGTCTGTCGTGACAAAGCCATTGGATATTTTGTAACCCAAGAATGATATTTCCTGGTAGGCTAAGTCTACTTTTGCAGGCTTCACTGTCAGTCCGTGCTGTCTGATCCGTTCAAATGTTTGGTATAATGTCTTAATGTGCTCCGTCATTGTCTCTGTGTGAATGCATATGTCGTCAATATAGCAAATTATGTTAGGAATGTCTACAAGGAGAAGTCGTGTCATACGAACGAAGGTGGCGGGGGCATTAACAAGCCCAAATGGAAGTTTGCACCATTCGTACAGTCCCCACGGTGTGGCAAATGCTGTCAAATGTCTGCTCTGTTCGTCTACTTCTATCTGATAATATCCTTTAGTCATATCCAACGTCGAAAAGAACCTAGCGTCTGTCAGTTCTGTCAGAAGATCGTCAGTGTTTGCCATTGGCTCCAAATCAAGAACAGTAATTTTATTTAGCTTCCTATAGTCGATGCACAGTCTTATTGTATTGTCCTTTTTCCGTATTATCACCATTAGCGATGAGAAGTCTGACTGGGATCGTCGTATGATGTTGTTTTTCTCTAAGTTGATTATTTCTTGGTGCAAATGTTCTTTGTAGTGTAATGGGATGGTGTATGGTCTGCATCTTATGGGTGTGTTTGATGTGAGTGTGATGTGATGCTGTACTAATTCTGTTTGTCCTGGGTTGTTGGAAAAGATGGTGTTGTACTGCTGTATAAGCTGTTTGCAACTGATTGTCTCTGCTTGAGTTAACTTTGGATTGATTTTGATATCCTTCAAGCAGCTAGTCGTGTCTAATGCAGGCGTTGGAATCTCGTCACTAGCATCGTCGTCTTCGTGATCTATTATCACTGTACACGCTGTTGTATCGTCTTGTTCGTTGTCTCTGTTGTGGTATGGTCTTAGCATATTTATGTGATATATTTTGTGTTTGTCTTTTATTAGGATTTCGTAGTCTACAGGTGAAATCTGTCTCGTCACTTTGAAGGGTCCCTGCCAAGAATCAGTCAATAAGTGTCTGTCACTAGGTAGCAGAAGAAGAATGTCCTGTCCAGGTGCCAATGTTATTGTCCTGTTACCTTTGCCAGCATACTGTCTATAAGTAGCACCAGATAGTTTTAGTGCATTCTTTGCAATAACACAAGATTTGATGATTCTTTCACGCAATGATGTCACATATAAGTATGATGATATGGGTTTAAGTACTGGTGTAGAGTCAGTTAACATTTGGTGGTAAATGGTCAATGGTCATCCCGGACGAGCCCCCACGTTCACACATGTCAGGGTCTTAAACTTGGCTCGCTTTCCTAACAAGTGTGAGACAGTACAAATACAACGTGATTTGACGTAAGACTCAACGACACATCGTTCGATGGATTTATTAACATATCAAATACAGAACGATGATCACAAATATATATAATGGATACTTTACAACTTACATCCACAATACAGTTCACAAGTCTGACTCGCAAGATGTCCAGACACTCGCCTTTCAATACAGAAACCATACAACGCCTTTCTCTCAATCACACGTCCGTCATGTTCCGTGTCCCAGAGCTGTCTGGACCTGGTTCGCAACTTGCCTCCTGCCTGACGTGGCGTCACGTGGCAGGCGTGCGTCTTGCGTTGGCGGCCTGACCGCTGGTCAGCCAGCGATCTCGCAGGCCGGTAACTCCTATTTGCCTGGCGGCGCAACGAAGTTGTTGCATCCCTTACTGGGAGCTAAGTCGCCTGGCGGTCGTAACGATGTCCCTGCATCGCTGTCCCCTATCGGACTCTGACACCCGGCCTTCACCTTCGTTTGTCTTTTCTTTGTCCTCCATTGGGACATAGGTCCTAAACCAACTCGCCCCAAGCCGCCCTATCTTTAGTTATACCATGCAGCTCCATCCATGTCCTCCCTATCCTTAGTTATACCATGCAGCTCCATCCATGTCCTCCCTATCCTTAGTTATACCATGCAGCTCCATCCATGTCCTCCCTATACTTAGTTATACCATGCAGCTCCATCCATGTCCTCCCTATACTTAGTTATACCATGCAACTCCATCCATGTCCTCCCTATCCTTAGTTATACCATGCAGCTCCATCCATGTCCTCCCTATACTTAGTTATACCATGCAGCTCCATCCATGTCCTCCCTATACTTAGTTATACCATGCAACTCCATCCATGTCCTCCCTATCCTTAGTTATACCATGCAGCTGAATCCATGTCCTCCCTATACTATTTATTTCTGTCTTTACCTTTCTTCTCCTAGCCGTTTTAGGTCTTCCTTCCCTCAATTCCCCACCCCAACCCAGTCCGCAACAGATCCCCTCCCCCAACTGTGGATTCCAAAGAAAAGACTGTCTAGGCATACGTAACTCAGCTGTATGGTATCTACCCTTGATCTTGCCATGGCCACCAGCAGAGGCAGTCATTCGAATGACACACGGGGACTTGGGGATCTGATGGGGCGACTCTTGTTCTTCTGGGAACAGGGAGCACTTTGTTTTAAAAAAAAATTTCGATTGAAGAAAAGTTATTTTAAAAACAAATATAACCACATTAAAAAGGAACACATGTAGAATGTTGTCAAGGGACATAACACTAAAACGATCTTTATTTAACGGGGCATTACTCAAAGCATCATACAGGTATTACATTATTTAATTATTTGTAGTATTTATAACACTTTTTCACAAGATTTTTACAGAAATTTTCTTCTTTAATTATGTAGCTCGTTTAGCAGGATAATTATTATATGTGGTTATCAAGGTTTGTGTAAAAGTCATGGCTTTATTTTGTAAGCATGAGAATTTAGTAATACATTTCTCTATTTCTTCTCGATATTTCATTATTTCTTTTGTGCTTTCAATGACAACCTATGTTGTGTTATCCGGCTTATAACAGATTTTTGTCAGGCCTGTAAACTGCCATAAATCCTTAATATCTTAATGTCTATCCCATCTCGGCCTTATAGGTAAGAACAAAGTGTAGTATCTGCACTTGATCTTGCCATGGGCGGAGGTGATCACCCGACACACCGGGACGTAGGTACAATGGGGCTGCTCTGGCCCCTCTGGGAACCGCAAGCCCTTCTGGAAAAAAAATCGTTAATATCGAGACACTTTTAAAGAGTTTACAGACCCATCTCCGCTTTTAAACTTAGACTACAAGATTTTTATGACGAATAGATTGAAACAGTAATGGCAACTCTCACCCATGAAGACCAGCAATGTAGTGTACAACACCAGAACATCCAACAACACACACATTCCATAAGGGACATCATCAACTACACACATCTGAAAAAAAAAAACTGTCAGTCCTCAATTCTCTCTTTAATCAAGAGAAAGCATTCGACAGACTATCTCAATCATACCTCCACAACGCTCTCTCACACTGCAACGCGGGAAGTTATTTTCGGACATAGATTCAAATTCTATATTTAAAACCAGAAAGTCGGGTTCTGTTAAATCATACCCTCACCAATTCTTTCAGGTTGACTAGTGTCACAGCACTCCATGGGGTGAGGGGAACTTGCAATCACACTTTAACAACGGGATGTCTTTAGCCCTGGGACATAGGTGACCTCAGCCCACAAAACCCCTTCAGCCCTTGGATCACTATATCCCTCACTCTCACCCAAGGGACGTTACCCCTTTCAAACCTCGTCCTGAACTCATGACACAACTCAGGCGACTAACCATGTTAACAATATGGTGTATTATACAAGATGAATGAGAATGATGATAATGATTCCGAGATAGGCCTCGCAGTATCTATGAGAGATAAGACGTGGCAAGGTTCAAGCAGCCTCCCGGAGAAAGTGTCATCATCGTCAGGGCTTCAAGTCTCACACTATCGGGTAAGTCGGACCGCTCACCAAGTATATCGGGCCTCCAGCCAGGTAGGCCTATAGGTTTCTCCACTTGGACAGGATGGCTTGCGAGTCGACTCACTGGTACTTGGGACTTCCGGTGGATGACGTCCCTGAAGTCTGGAACACCCTAGGGTAGGGATAAATACTGTCTCTCGGGTGGCTGAGGAACTAGGACACTCCTCTGAAGCGTCTGGAAGTATCGATGGTACTGCGGGTATAGCGAGAGGGTGATCTCTCCCTCAATGGTAGTAGCAGTCCCAACTGTGTATGCAACCAGCGCAGATCATCCGACTCATAGCGCAGATATCACAGCATAGATACCTCCCTCTCTGAAACATGGCACTGTAGATAGAGTTCAAAGTAGAAAATAGTTCTTCCACAATATCATGCACCACATGGTACCAGGCACTTGGTAGCGAAGACATCATTGCTAGCTGGCATGAAGGCAGTCAGTCAGCTCACAGCTGGGACACTAACAACATCCAGATACTTGCCTGATGAAGTAACAAACAAGGCAATATGGTGCTGTCATAGCGAACAACCTGGGATATCAGACGTGGAGTGGGCGATGAGTTAGCCGGAGCCCAAACTGAGACGTGACTCTCGATGGTAAGTACCTCTCGCTGCGTTGGTGGGCTTACAAGCTGCTAACACCGGCTCTCGCCATAGTCCGGATCACTGGACTCGTCCCAGATCGTCGCTCTGCTCTCATCAAGGTAGAACCTGTGGAGGATAACACTCAGTGAGAGCACAATGAATCAGACTTTCCCACAGCAGATACACTTAGGTCCCTCTTACTCAGACGTGTGGACCCTTCCTATAAGGGCCTCACTCTTTCATTGGCCACTCGAACGGTCGAGGAAAGACTGGACCTGGAATCAACGAGGCAGCTGTTCCCCTGCATCCTTTTCCCAGATGAACTGAGGGCTGGGCCAAGGTCGGTGTCTGAGAGCTGGGTCAATGCTGAAACATTGCTAGATAACACATGCGGTTAGTGAGTTAGTTGTACTTATATATAGAAGGGCCCTGAAGGAGGGCCGATGGCAGTACTTCCTCAACACCCTTCCTGTTATCCGCCAAGGCTGATGTTGTACAAGGCCGTAGGTACAATCCATTAGATCAAATTAAATATACAGGGTGATCTCCCTCCAGCATAAATCCACACCCCGTTCCCTCCTCCCTGGTCCCAGGTTGGGGCATCTAGAACGGTGTCATGTTCAATATGAACAATTCCTTCGCAACGGTTCCTTCTCCCTTTATCACCCTCTCAGGAATCTACTATATATTAAGCTGGTATTCCGTCGAGGGAAACTAATTAAAAGACAGATGTGAGGAAAGCCAAGAAGAAAGCCAGTTGTCGCTCCACCATGTGATCCGACGTTCGACTCCCGGTACGACCTTGAAATGACCTCGGAGGTTTCGGCCGACCGGTGCATTCGATTCGTCGCACTCGCCCGTGTTCCTCGATATATCACTCGATATATCCGAAGCGACTCCTTAATCTACTTTTGGTACCGCTGCGGGTAATGGTTCGGCCAAGCTGGCCACGCCGATGCTCGAGGTTACAAAGTTTAGCAGAATAGGATTTCCTAGCTGCATATTATCAGATAGAGGTAGTCAGTTTATATCAACGGCTACTCAAGAGGCAATGAAGATACTTGGGATTCCACAGGTGTTTAGTTCACCTTGGCACCCGATGACAAATGGTGTGAATGAGAACTACAACGGAGTTCTTAAACGAACTCTGGCGAAAGTTGCTGCGGAAAGGCCCAAAGATTGGGATATGTTATTACCAGCAGTACTATTTGCATACCGAGAGGTACCACAATTTAGTACAGGGTTTTCTCCATTCGAATTGGTATATGGAGCAAATCCAAGAGGTCCATTATTAATATATAATGACTTACTCACAAAGAAAACATATGATCATCCGAAAAGAGATGCATATGAAATGGTGACACAATTAAGAGAAAAAATTATCACAGCTTGTCAGATTGCAAAATCTGCACTAGATAAAGCTGGAGAAAGATACAGACAATATGGTAATAGGAACGCCAAGACAATAGTCTTGAAAGAAGAAGAAGAGGTTTGGTTATTGTTACCTGATCCTCGAGATTGTCTTGTTACTTCATGGCAAGGTCCATTTAAGGTAATTAAGAAAATTAGCGATGTAGATTATCGTATTGATGTCAATGGCAAACATAAAATTTTTCATATTAATATGTTGAAGCCATATATTCCACGTGAGGATAACTCAGGTCAAGTGACAAAACAAATTCCTCATAGGATAGCAACAGCTTGTTGGGTAATTAATGAGCAACAAGAAGATGCTATACAACAACAAATTCCAACACCTATAGTGAATAGCGACAGTAATTGGCAAGCGATACAGATAAGTAAAGATTTATCAGTACAAGATAGAGAAAAGCTTATTATTGCAATAAAGGAATATAGTTCAATTTTTTTCAGATAAACCGGGACAGACATCACTGATTAAACATAAGATAACTTTATTATCAAATATCCCAGTTAAAGTGAAACCATATCCTATTCCAATACATTATTTGGAAAAAGTTACTGCAGAAATTTCAGATCTAGATAAAACTGGAATTATAAAGAAATCAATTTCAAATTACTGTTCACCAGTTGTAATTGTTAAGAAAAAAGATGGGCAATTACGTTTATGCGTTGATTATAGGAAAGTTAATGAATTAACTTTACTAGATGCAGAACCTATGCCAAATATCGATGAGTTAATTGAAACCATGGCAAACTCGAAACTATTTTCGAAAATTGACCTTACAAAAGGATATTGGCAAATTCCAATGGAGGAAGATTCAAAGCATATTACAGCTTTTAGCACGCCGTTAGGTTTATATGAATGGGCATATCTTCCATTTGGTTTACAAAATGCACCAAGTACATTCATGAGAATGATGAGAAGATTACTTCATGGAATTACCAACGTAGCAACGTATATGGATGATATTTGTATTCATACTTGTGATATTGACACACATGTTAAAATTCTAAAACAAGTATTCCGGAGAATACAAGAACATGGGTTGAAAGCTAAACCAAGTAAAATTGAGATAGGGTTTACTGAGATACAATTTCTAGGTCATAGAATCTCTAACGGATTTAGGAAAACAGATCCATTAGTTGTGACAAAGATTCTCAATATCAAACCTCCAACATCAAAGAAGGAGCTTAGGACTGTATTAGGATTGATTAATTATTATCAAAAGTTTATCCCTAATTTTGCACATATGACCACAACATTCTCGGAACTGTTAAAGAAAGGTCAACCAACAAAGATAGTTTGGACAGAGGATCATGAGAAGTTATTACAACAAATAAAAACTCTATTTAGTACATATCCTATTTTGAAATTACCTAACATTTCAAAAGATTTTGTTTTACAAACGGATGCTAGTCTACATGCTATTTCAGCTGTATTACTTCAACTACATGAAGGGAAACTACATCCTATTCTCTACTTCAGTAAGAAGCTATCTGAAACTCAGAGAAACTATGCTGTTACTGAACTAGAAGCTCTAGCTTTAATTGAAAGTATTGAGAAATTCTCTAGATACTTACTAGGTAGGAAATTTCTGGTTCTTTCGGATAACAAACCTTTGCAAATTTTCAAATCGGGTCATCCGAAGAATTCGAGAATACATAGATGGTCATTACTGTTACAAGATTATGAATTTGACATCTGTCACATTCCTGGAAAGGATAATAATCTTGCTGACATTCTCAGTCGATTATAGTTGAATAGGAAGGCAGTTCTTTGTTATAAGTTAATTAGTTATATATATTAATGTTCTGTTCTTTCATAAGTTATTAAGAAATTCGATAAAGATATATTCAGATAGTGCCGAATTGAGGGAACAATGCTATAAGAATCAACTAAATATTAATAGATTATTATTACAAATAGAATTTAGTCAATTAGGTACATAGGTTACCGATTTTCCATTGACAGCGTGAGTGAAGGCAATACGCGGAATAAGAACTTCACAAGAGACGCATGATTGGAACATTCATTGGACATTCAATGGCTAAGCCAAGTATTTTGTTTTGTATTGTCACACTAACTGTGAACGGTATATGATTGTGTTAATAATAGTTATTCATTAGTTGATTGCTAAATTATTAATAAGTAATTGCAGATTGATATTAATATGATATTGGTATTAATATAAATATTGAATTCGATGATATTATTTATTTACTTGCATTAACAAGGTTGTTGGATTAATTAATATTATAGTAGATGGATTAAGCTGCACAGAAGGAGCAAAAGAATAGATACAATCAAGCGACATTCTTAAGATATCCACAGGAAAAGGATCAATAGATTCTCAAGGCGGAAAGCGTATAAGTCACCCTACCCATGGAGATAAATTTCAGGAAAAGGAAAAGAGGTATGGTACCAAACAAGGACAACAAGGGTCAACTACAACAAAAATGGTTACATGGAACACCTTATTATTACCCTCGTCCTAAACTCATGGTAAAACCTAGCGTTAGGACACACTTGTCTATTATGACAAGGTAGGGACTAATATGTTATTAGTTGGTCTGATTGCCCATAATCAGCCACACGACGTCCAACGGAGGGTTTGGGCAGGTGGGCGTGCCCGTTATGTAGCTTTATTTTTTTTTAGGGTAGAAAAGGGGGTAAAACCAAGTACTATTCAGTTGTGGTTAAAATTGTTGTGGTAGTCGTACAGATATACAGATATAAAGAAAAAAATTATAAATAATTTTTTTTTTATCTGGGAGGGGGCATTATGCCACATAACGGAACACGCGCCACCAAGTATAAAGAAGAGACCTTACTGGATTTTCCCAGACAGTCACAAAACTGGACGACAAATATGAGAAACCAAGGAAAGGAAAACAACGTCATTGGACGGCAACGGGGGACGCTGTGAATTGTGGATTCGAAAGGATGTGTTTCTAAAAGGCTCCGTGTGAAGGTGACACCTGGAGGCGGTAATTTCGTGATGAAGCAGCTGGGAGTCCGGAGAGGAATATATTAAAGACAACACAACAGTAGAAAAGACCGGGTGCGGATACCTAGACTTTTATTTAATCAGTTGAACTGAGGATTTGGATAATTAAGCCTCAAGGGCAGCGAGCTGGACTCGGAGCTCGTAAGTAGATGTTATTTAAGTGAGCGCCGATCCTGCGTATAGGGATCAGCTCACGTTTCTACAAGAGTTATATCTTTTGTCCTGCGGCGGAATAAAAGTACGTCTTTCGCTTGCTCGATTTGAGTCTGCCATATGTTCATGATCCTGTTGGTAAGATAGAACATGTTTTGTTGTTCTGATCTGTTCTTGACGAGTTCAATTTAAGTTGCTTTGAGTGTACGGTCCCGTGGGATTTAGAGGACAGGCACTTTAAGACAAACACCTTCTTTGACACGAAACCTCAACACGATGTGTCATTGAGGCACCCCAGATCAAAGAACTGGCAATAACTCGACCTGGTGCTCACTAAACGCAGCAATTTCCGCAATGTAAGGCTGACTCGCAGCTACCATGGTGCTGACTGCGACACCGACCATTTACTCGTCTCCAGCAAGGTGTAGATAAAGCCCAAGAGAATCTACAGAAGCAGAACAGAAGGAAGACCACGCATTGACACAAGCGGCCCCCAAAACAAAGAGAAGGTCAACAAATTCATGTAGGCTTTAGCGGATACTCTGCCTCGCCCCACAAACGGAAATTTCACCGAGAGATGGAGTCATTTTCGCGACACCATCTACAATACAGCACTATCAACATTTGGCAAGAAGCAAACTAAGTCAACCGACTGGTTTGAAGCACACTCTGAAGAGATGCTCCCAGTCCTGGATATAAAGAAACATGCATTCTCAATGTATAAAACATCACCTTCAGAGAAAACATTGCAGGCATTGAGAACGGCCAGAAATAGAGTACAACAGATGGCAAGAAGATGTGCAAACAGGTACTAGCTACAGCTCTCTGCTCAAATCCAAACTTGTGCAGGCACTGGAAATATAAGAGGATTGTACGAGGGCATCAAGCAAGCTGTCGATCCATCAAAAAATAAGATGGCCCCTTTACGATCAACTGAGGGTATAATCATTAAAGATCGAGCGAAACAAATGGATCGCTGGGTAGGACACTACTCAGAGCTATACTCAGTGGATAACACTGCCAGTGAAGAAGCTCTGGAAGCCATCGATCAACAGTCCGCCATGCATGCCCTGGATAACGAACCATGCCTCACAGAAATCAGCGTAGCACTAGACTCTCTCAAATCCGACAAGGCACCTGGAAAAGATAGTATTCCACCTGAAATTTTAAAATGTAGCAAGGAAACAATCATCCCACAACTGTATGCAATATTTCAGCTCTGTTGGAAAGAAACATCAGTACCACAAGATATGAAAGACGCAAACGTCGTTACCCTTTATAAAAACAAAGGCGACAGAAGCGACTGCAACAACTATCGCGGCATTTCCCTACTCAGCATTACAGGCAAGATTTTTGCCAGAGTAATCCTTAAAAGAGTACACATTTTTGCTGAAAGCATCTATCCCGAATCGCAGTGCGGATTTAGACCCAACATGTCCACCATCGATATGATTTTCTCACTCCGGCAGCTTCAAGAGAAGTGCAGAGAACAGAGGAAGCCATTATATATTGCCTTCATCGACCTCACAAAGGCATTTGGCCTCGTGAGCAGAAGCGGCCTTTTTAAGGTCCTTGAAAAGGTTGATGTCCACCCACCCTTCTTAGTCTCGTGAAATCATTCCACGAAAACATGCAGGGGACCATTTTATTTGACGGCTCAACATCCCAGTCATTCAGCATCAGTAGCGGAGGAAAGCAGAGCTGCGTGCTTGCTCCTACACTCTTTGGTATCTTCTTCGCCGTTCTTTTAAGGCAGGCATTTGGGACTGCCACTGAAGGCATATACCTCCACACAAGATCTGATGGCAAAATTTTTAACACATAAAGACTCAAGGCAAAGACCAAAATAAGATCAAGATGCGTAAGAGAACTACTTTTTGCAGATGATGCAGCACTGACTACACATACAGCAGAAGATCTCCAAAGGCTCATAGATCGTTTTGCAGCCGCCTGCAAAGACTTTGGGCTCACCATTAGCCTAAATAAAACACAGGTGATGGAACAAGATGATGGTGCGCCTCCGTCAATCAAAATTTCGAATTACGAATTGAAGGTCGTCCACGAGTTGATGTATTTGGGGTCGACAATATCAGATAATCTTTCATTAGAGACATAAATCGACAGACGTATTGGAAAGGCAGCCACAACATTTTCTAGACTAGCTAAAAGAGTTTGGAGAATAATAGACTAACAGAGCGTACAAAAGCTCAAGTATATAAAGCTTGTGTTGTTAGAACACTACTCTATGGGTCTGAATCCTGGACCCTGTACTCAAGACAGGAAAGGAAGTTGAATTCCTTCCATATGAGATGTCTGAGACGTATCCTGGGCATAAAATGGAAAGAACACATAACAAACAAAGATGTGCTTGAAAGAGCAGACATTACCACAGTGAACACCCTCCTCAAGCAGAGACGCCTCCGGTGGCTGGGCAACGTATCTCGAATAGGAGGATGAACGTATTCCCAAAGATCTCCTATACGGAGAACTAGCCACAGGAAAGAGGCCAACCGGAAGACCCCAAATGCGATATAGGGATGTATGTAAACACGATATGAAAACCCTTGGAATAGATCCAGACACGTGGGAAAGAGTTGCAACAGACAGATGCTCCCGGAGAAGAGATGTACGAAACGGACTGGTGCTCTTTGAGCACAATCTGATCCAACAAACTGAGGATAGACGACACAGGCTTAAAACGCAGTCACTTACTGCGGGACTTGCCTCGTCTTACAGATGCGGAAACTGTGACAGGGATTGTCACTCTCGCATTGGACTATACAGTCACCAGCGGTGCTACCAGGTACCTCCCCTCTTCATGTTCATATTACCATTTTGAATGCCAACTGATGTTATAATTTATAACATGAACACATGTACATCACTGTAGAGTGGGTGAGAGAAATAGAGAGTACGAGTGTGTGTGTGTGAGAGAGAGAGAGAGAGAGAGAGAGAGAGAGAGAGAGAGAGAGAGAGAGAGAGAGAGAGAGAGAGAGAGAGAGAGAGTTGAATTGCATCACTAATTTTTAAGTTACAAAATGTATATGTACAATTTTTCTCAATTTTCTTTACAATTTTACGACAATGCTCACGACAATCGTCACTGTATGTGTGTGTAAAGTGTGGGAGTTTGATCATAATAGTAGGTTGGGGGATGGGGGGATGTGTGTGTGTGTGTGTGGGTGGGCGGGGTGGGATTGTGTGGGTGGGTGGGGGATTTGTGTGTGGATATGTGAGGGATAGATGGGTTGGCGGGAGGAGATGTGTGTGTGGGTGGGGATGTGTGTTTGGCTAGGTGGTTGTGGGTGAGTGGGTGGTGGAGGATATGTTGGTGGATGATTGATGGTGGGTTATGGGATGGGTGGGGGTATATGTATGGGTGGGGAGATGTGGGTGTGGGGATATGTGGTGGGTGGGAGATGTGTGCAGGTGGGGGTGTTTGTGGGTTTGGGGATGTGGGTGAGGGCTGTGTCTGGGTGTGGGATGTTTGGGTGGATGGGTGGGGAGTGTGTGTGGGTGAGATATGTGTGGGGGATGTATGTGGGTTGGGGAGGGGTGCATGATGGGTGTGGGTGATGGATTTGGAGATGTGTGTGTGGGTGGGGGATATGTCTGGCTGGGTGGGGGTGTGTGGCTGGATGAATGATGTATGTGTGGGTAGTGAGGGTGATTGTAGTTGGGGGATGTGTGTATGGGTAGGAGAACGAACGAACGAACGAACGAACGAACAGACTTTATTTTCAAAGGGTAACAAATTGGGCACGCAGGCCCGTCTTACATTCGGCCCTTCCATTCACTCATCTTTCTTTCATCAACAGTGCATAGGAAAAAACATCGTCACATGAATTTTGTAAACATAAACAATGCATATTACTATGTTATGAGACCATCCACCACCCACCCACACATCCCCCATTCACTCCTACTCCCCCACCCAACCACACACATAACCCACAACACATACATTCCCCCACCCATCCACCACATCCCTACACCTACACATCTCCCCACCCACACACACCACACATACCAACCACCCACACCCCAAGCACACATACATTCAATAACCCACACATCCCCCACCTACACACATCTCCCCACCCACTCACATATCCTCTACCCGTCCCATTACCCACCAACAATCACTCACCCACATATCCTCCACCACCCACACACCTACACCCACTCAGCCAAACACACATTCCTCAACCACACACACATCTCCCCGTCAACTCACATATTCCGCACCTACCCACACACAAATTCCGCACCCACCCACATAATCTCCCTCTCCCCCAGCCCACTCACAGATCCCGAGCCCACACCTACAAACAACCCCACCATCTCCTAACCTGCACACACTCACCCACCCACATATCCTCTACCCACCCACACATCCTCTACCCACCCATCCCCCAACCAAACATCCCTTAACCACACACCCTTACTCATATACAATCACCCACCCACACATCCTCTACCCAACAACACATCCTCCATCCACCCATCCCCCAGCCACACATCCCTTAACCACACACCCCTAACCATATACACACACATCCCCACCCGCGCACAATCTCCCCACCCATACACACATCCCTCACACACATCCCCACCCACCAACACACACCTCCCATCCACGCACACACACAACCCACACACACATCCCCAACTCATACAATCATCCCCTCACACATCCCTAGACACACGTACTTATCCCTCAACCACTAACACCCACACATCCCTTACCCACTCATCAACACGTACATCTCCTATCTACCCACCCACACTCACACACCCCAACCACCCATCTAAGCACACATTCCCACCCTCACACACATCATTCACCAACCCGCAAACCCAACTACACTTTCACCCACCCAAACACACATCATTTATCCACACCCAGCTCCCCTCCCATACAACACCACACCCACAAAATCCCAAAGATACATCCCTCACCCACACACACATCTCCCCACACATCTCCTACCCAATACACACATCCCCCAACTACAATCACCCTCACTACCCACACATACATCCTCCATCCAGCCACACTTCCCCACCCAGCCAGGCATATCCCCCACCCACACACACATCTCCAAATCCATCACCCACACCCATCATGCACCCCTCGCCAACCCACATACATCCCCCACACATATCTCACCCACACACACTCCCCACCCATCCACCCAAACATCCCACACCCAGACACATCATGTGTGGGGAGATGTGTGTGTGGGTGAGGGATGTGTCTTTGGGATGTGTGTTGGTGTGGTGTTGTGTGGGAGGGGAGCTGGGTGTGGATAAATGATGTGTGTGTGGGTGGGTGAAGGTGTGGTTGGGTTTGCGGGTTGGTGAAGGATGTGTGTGAGGGTGGGAATGTGTGCTTAGATGGGTGGTTGGGGTGTGTGAGTGTGGGTGGGTAGATAGGAAATGTATGTGTTGATGAGTGGGTAAGGGATGTGTGGGTGTTAGTGGTTGAGGGATAAGTACGTGTGTCTAGGGATGTGTGAGGGGATGAGTGTATGAGTTGGGGATGTGTGTGTGGGTTGTGTGTGTGCGTGGATGGGAGGTGTGTGCTTGTGAATGGGGGATGTGTTGGTGGGTGGGGATGTGTGTGAGGGATGTGTGTATGGGTGGGGAGATTGTGCGTGGGTGGGGATGTGTGTGTATATGGGTAGGGGTGTGTGGTTAAGGGATGTGTGGCTGGGGGATGGGTGGATGGAGGATGTGTGGTTGGGTAGAGGATGTGTGGCTGGGTGATTGTATATGAGTAAGGGTGTGTGGTTAAGGGATGTTTGGTTGGGGGATGGCTGGGTAGAGGATGTATGTGTGGGTAGAGGATGTGTGGGTGGGTGAGTGTGTGCAGGTTAGGAGATGGTGAGGGATGTTTGTAGGTGTGGGCTCGGGATTTGTGAGTGGGCTGGGGGAGATGGGAGATTATGTGGGTGGGTGCGGAATTAGTGTGTGGGTAGGTGCGGAATATGTGAGTTGACGGGGAGATGTGTGTGTGGTTGAGGAATGTGTGTTTGGCTGAGTGGGTGGAGGTGTGTGGGTGGAGGAGGATATGTGGGTGAGTGATTGTTGGTGGGTAATGGGACGGGTAGAGGATGTGTGAGTAGGTGGGGAGATGTGTGTAGGTGGGGGATGTGTGGATTATTGAATGTATGTGTGCTTGGGGTGTGGGTGGATGGGATGTTTGGTGGGTTAAAGGTGTGTGTGGGTGGGAAGATGTGTAGATGTAGGGATGTGGTGGATGGGTGGGGGAATGTATGTGTGTGTGGGTTATGTGTGTGGTTGGGTGGGGGAGTTGGAGTGAATGGGGGATGTGTGGGTGGGTGGTGGATGTGTCTCATAACATAGTAATATGCATTGTTTATGTTTACAAAATTCATGTGACGATGTTTTTTCCTATGCACTGTTGATGAAAGAAAGATGAGTGAATGGAAGGGCCGAATGTAAGACGGGCCTGCGTGCCCAATTTGTTACCCTTTGAAAATAAAGTCTGTTCGTTCGTTCGTTCGTTCCCAAGCGGCACAACTCTATAGTCCTTCAGGACTGAAAGAGGCCTACTGCTGCTATCTCATCACATCCAGGTGATTTACCATTCTTCAGGTTCTTTATTGCCCATGCAATTTCATCTAATGCATAGTCTATGCATTTATCTCATTCTTATCCTCACTGTCACTCATATCATACATTCCACTGCAATATTCCTGCCATCTTTCTGGAATTTGTCTAGATTCTGTTAAGGTATTTCCAATTTTGTCACAGATGACATTCAACTGAGGTTGAACATTTCTTGTCAATAACTTCATTTCTTTGAACATTTCGTAATCTCTTCCAGTCTTATGATATTGCTCTATTCTGGTACGGCAATCTTGTATATTTTGATTGTTGCCCTTTCTTGTGTTCTTTCTTATTTCTAGAGTTAAATATTTATACTTCATCCTGCTGTTAACGGATTCACCTCCTTTCTGTTTCAGTTCCCTTCGTTGTTTTATTAATTCTATCGTGTCTGATGTAATCCATGGCTTAAGTTGCTTTTTCTTGGTCGGAATTAAATCTTTGGCTGCAGTTATCAAGATATCTCTAGCTTGTACTGCCAGTTCATCAGATGTCATTTCCTCTTGTACAGACATCAAGACCCCAAAACGATTCCTTACTTCTACAGTGTATGCATCTGGTACTTTTGTGAGATCAAAACGTAGTGGCCTTGGTCCTCGGGTAAGCTTCTTGAATATTAATTTCAGATCTGCTTCTAATAACTGATGATCCGTATCACAGTCTGCACTTCGTACGGTTTTTGCAGATGTTATGCTTGATCTCCATCTTCTTTGTATTAAACTATAATCTATTTGATTTTTGGTAATACTGTCCGGGGACTTCCATGTGAAGAGTCTTCTTGGGTGCTGTTTAAAAAGTGTGTTGGCTATCATTAACTCATTTTCTGTGCACAATTCAATTAATTTGTCACCCGCATCATTTCTGTTTCCCAATCCAAATTTTCCTAAAACGTGTCTCTCATTTTCAGCTCTTCCTGCACCTACTTTTGCATTAAAATCTCCCAGTATTGTTGCTATATCATTATGACCAATCTTATTTAATGTGTCTTGCAGTATGTTGTAAAATCTTCAATTTCGTCCTCCTCTGCTGTTGAAGTAGGAAATATATCTGTACGAGTGTTGTGTTTTTTTGGACGGCCTTTAAGTCTAATAGTGAGGATTCTATCATTAACTGGGTTATATCCCAGTAAAGCTTTTGCAGTTGTTTTATCTAAACAAAATGCCACCCCACTCTGGCCTCCGACGTCTCTACCAGAATGGATAGCATTTATAAATTGATGTAAATAGAAATAATAGGTGTCCCATTTAAACATTAAGTGATTTTTGTCAGAACCTACAAGAAAACGTTTCTGGTGCTCTAGTGCTAGTTATTTCGCTTGTAACATTGAGAAAACACATCTGTAGTTGATTGTCTCACTTTAATAAATTACATTTTCGTCCACTGAAATATATTGATAAGAATATTTCGTTAGACTGTGTCACTTTACACAAGAAGCCGTGTCTAGTTTTTTTTTTTAAATTTGTTTTTGTTTGTTAAAGTAAGCTTTAAACATGGAAGCCGCGGTAGCGTAGTGTCTAAATGCCGACCTGTGGTCATGAGTTCGAATCTGCACCGGGGCGGATGTTCACAATTGACCTGAGCTGCCTGGTCGCCCCTGCCTAAAATGGATATCCGGAAATGGCTTGGGAATTAAAGGCGGCAGGTGTGATACTGACCACATCACCCAAAGAGCGCCGATTGGTCGATTCAAAATATGGGTCTGGCGCCATACGCCCATTGCGATCAGAGGCTTATAAAACTGCCATCATCATCATCATCATCATCATCATCATCATCATCATCATCATCATCACCATCGGCGCAGAGGTGTTTCCAAGGCACCAGGACCGGGTTCTATACTGGTCAAGATCTACTAACGCATCCTCGCCGTGCGCCCTGGGCAACAGGTGCCTTCGGGGTCCTGGCTAAGATCAGTAGAATCGTTGATTCCTCCGAAGCCGGAGAGTATCTGCTTGAACGGCGAGGAACCTCCAGTCTGCACACCAATAAGCCAGACATGGGACAAAGGATACTCACGCAAACCTCAGGTACTGTATGACATCGCACTGATGTTGGACAACAGGATGTCTTCATGAGACATACAGGACTTCAAGCTGTAGATCATAGCCAGTGACGGCAAGATGGCATCATCATCATGTTATTTCGGCGAGCAACATTGGCATGTTTATGATCTTGCTACGAGAGCAAAGAAACAAAAACACACACAATTCTTATGTCGTTGTTATTTTAAAAAGTAATGTTACTCATCTGTAATATGTAGTAGGAGCGTTCATTTGAAATTCGTTCGTGCCGCACCGTGCGTAATTGCGTACGTTGAACATGATCATGTGATAAGTACTGACTAATGAATAAAAGAGCACGCGCTTATCGTCCCATGATGCATAGGTTCTGTTTCTTACCGTTGAGGAAATGGCCGGGTTGATCCAAAATCCGTCCAAAGAAGCTCAAAGAGCGGTGATTCGGTTTCTTTCATTTGAAGGATGTCGACCAGTGGACATTCATCGAAGAATGCAGGCAGCATACGTTAACAAATGTGTGTCGAAGACAACAGTGACAGACTGGGCACGAATGTTTCAGAAAGGACGTCAGGTTACGACAGATCTTCGACGGCCGGCTCAAGCGCATATTGTTGCAACAGAAAAAAAACCATCGCCAGAATTGATGCAGCAGAACAGATGAACCGTTCTCGAAGCATACGTTCGCTAGCGAAAGAATTTAATGTGTCAATTTGGACAATTTAAAAGGTCGTACATAAAAAACTGCAATATCGGAAAGTGTGTTCACAGTGGGTACCACGGATGTTGACCGACCACCAAAAAGAGGAACGCATGGGATGGTGTTTGAACCACTTGCTGCGTTACAGAGTGGAGGGTGATGAATTTCTCTTCCGCATAGTGGTAGGCGATGAATCATGACGTCACCACTTTGAGCCGAGCAGCAAAAGAGAGAGCATGCAATGGAAGCAGGCTGGATCACCAAAAGCCAACAAATTCAAGTTACAGGTTTCCGATGGTAAGGTTATGCTGAGCGCACTTTTTGACCACGAAGGGCTATTGTTGGCCGACTTTAATGAACATGGTGTCAACATCAACTCAACCCACTACTTTGAAACACTAAACAAGCTGCAAAAAGCCAACAAGAATAAACGACCCGGCATACTTTCTCGCGGTGTGATTTTGTTGCATGATAATGCTCGACCGTATGTTGCAAAGATTGTGCAGGAAGCATTAGCTTGGAAGAAGTGGCAAATCCTGCAATATCCAGCCTATAGTTCTGATTTGTCAGCATGTGATTTTCATTGACCTCTAAAAAACGCTCTCAAAAACGCTCTCAAGGGGTAACGATTTCACACAGATGCAGACGTAATGAACGCGGTCAACACTTGGTTCAGTGAGCAACCACAATCTTTCTTTTGCCTACGGCATTCGCCGCCTACCTAAGCAATGGGATGCTTGCCTGAATACCTACGGCGACTTCTTCTGACCAACCCATGGTGCATATTTCATTCAAAATGAATGCTTCGTTTAATACTACCACACCTGTTAATGTTTCTTTCATGCTTTTGTAATAAAGCCATTGGAACGGGTTTCAAATGAACGACCCTTATACAAAGAGAGAGCAGTTTTTGACACGATTTTGACATGTTCCTTCTTTTTCGCTTCAGCAGCAGCATTCAAAGACATGTAGCTGATGTTGCTCATAATTACAGAAACACTATCAGCGTGGAAAGAAACAGATTGCCCTAACAACACCGCACCCTCCCAATCTTATTTAGTCTCTGTGAACGACTAGTAGTTAGAAAAGGCAAGAGTTATTTATCCATGACAGTGTTTGAAAGCATTATAATGCTGACATGTGGCCAAATATATTTTGGTAAGTGTATTTATGGGCTTAATTTATTGACAAGCATTTAATCTTCCCCACCCTCCTCTTCATCTGTGTAATCTTCGTGTTCTCATCACTAAGCGCTGACAAAGACAGAGGGACTCTCATCCCCGGTTCTAAACGGAGCATTTTTGTTTGTTGAAATGTGACATCTATAAAATGTGTTTTTGGTATGTATTTTGGAGTGTCTAGAACGAATTAATTGGATTTACATTGATTCACATGGAAATAATTGCCTCGTTGTTCGTCTGTTTCGGGTTTCAACAATTGTTTTCGAACGGTTTATAGACGGAAACCGAGATTTGACTGTATTTTTAATGCGCCAAAGGTGTTCACGGGTAATTTTAATAGGTTCCTTTATCCGTCAATATTAGAAATTTGATCTATCATTTCAATATACCTAGTTATATTTGTGTTTACTGGTATTTCAGTATCTAATCGACAGCAGCCAGTCCCTGTTTTCAATAAAATGTTGACTAAAAGATGTGTACGGTAAAGGATAACCCATGTCAGATACTGCCTTTGGTGTGTGAAGTGTTATAGTTTCACATATTCTAGATCACGGCGTACCGAGACAGTTTTCTTCTTCACCGTTTTCCCTTCCCAGACAATTCTCAGGACATTCTGAGAAGTGTCTGATGCCCAGTTTGTGAAGCTGGGTTGATCACAGAGCCGTGTTGATCAGAAGAAATGCTGTTTGCTTGCTTGTGTTCGTTGGCTTGAGCTCCAACGCGAAGTCCTGTATGTCGGATGAAGGCATCCTATTGTCCAACATCAGTGTGATGTCATACAGGACCTGAGTTTTGCGTGAGTATCCGTTGTCCCATGTCTGGCTTATTGGTGTGCAGACTGGTGGTTCCTCGCCGTACAGGCAGACACTCTCCGACTTCGGAGGAATCGGCGATCCTACTGACTTTAGCCAGGACCCCGAAGGGACCTGTTGCCCAGGACGCTCGACGAGGACGCGTCAATAGGTCTTGGCCAGTATATAACCCGGCCCTGGTGCCTTGGAAACACCTCTGCGTCCCGTCAGAAGAAATAATGTCGACACTGTCTTGGCAAACACCACTGACGCTGAGAAAAATGTGTGAATGACAACGACAATAATAATTGTATAGGTAGCGATTATGGTAATTAAAACAGCGATAACAACGATGGTAACGATAACAACGATGCAAAAGAGAGCTTTGATAGTAAGGATAACAATGATGGCAAACAATAACAACAATGAATACGATAACAACAATGTTAACGATAACCGCGATGACATAGAGATGGTAACGGTAGTAATGATCGTAATGATAACATAGATCGTAACGATAACAGAGATAACACCGATACTAACAACAACAACGACTGTAGAGATAATAACATCGATGGTAGTGACCATCGACAATAGAGATAATAATGCCGATTGTAATGACAATAACGACTGTATCGACAATAACATCGATGGTAGCGACAATAACGACAGTAGAGATAATAACATCGATGCTAGCGACCACATCGACTGTAGAGATAATAACACCGATGGTAACGACAACAAAGACTGTAACGATAACACCGCATACTAATGAGAACAGCGATAATCACGATAACAGCGATAAGAAATGCTGTAGGATAAAAGCGAGTGTTAATGATATCTGGGTCAGTGGTCATGTGAAATTTTATGAGTTATCGATTCACGATTTGCTAGACATCCGAAAATAAGTTAGCCAGCCATTGCTTTCCTTCTTGGCAGCGACCATAATAGTCGGGGATAGTAGGTATTCACTCTATAAAGACATCCTCTGCCTAGTGTAGCGAACTTGAGACTATAACCAACAATAACCTGTCAGTTGTACTCCAGCTCAATACACCACCTATTAAGTGGTTTCATGTTCATCATCATCATCATCACCACATGAATTGCCTATAAGCGTGGACGTTTCATGATGCCCTTCTAGGTAGGCTCATGGGGTACTCCACATTGCCCAAAGGTGACCCATAGGCTAGCGGGCAACATGAGGTACTTTACTTTAAAATGTGCAGATATCGCAGCTCTGGTTTAAATAGGTGCAGCGAAATTATCTCCCTAACAACAACAACGACGACGACGACGAAGTGTCGACAACAACAACAACAAAAACAACAACAACAACAACAACAACAGCAACAACAACATAGACGAACAAGGAAGAGATCTAAACATGAATCAGTAACAATGTTACATGTCCTGTACAGGACGTTGCCATCAACTCCAGGTTGATTTTCTATACAATTCTACGTTCAGTGGTTTGCAGTTGCTTTGTGAAAGAGAAGTCAACGTTGAAGTCCAACTAAACGCCTTTTTAGGAATTGAACGCCTTACCTCGTCATCAGTGCACCGGAAGTTTAAGAGCGAGCGCTCTCAACCTTTCAGCCACGCCGACTGCTTATGAATAATTAGTGCATGAATGAGAAAATACATATTTTAAAATTGCTTTATTTGTATGGTAAAACATAACAACATTATGAAATGTCCATCAAACATCACACAAGTATAAAACATTGTAGCCACATGAAAACAACATTAATCTGCAAAATATATACATCACATGAGCTATCTTGTCTCGCGTATCCTTGTCTAAATTCTTCTCTTGTGTTGTCTTTTCTCTAGTCTTGTTTTCGCTAATCTTGTCTTGCCATGTCTTGTCTGTAGTCTTGTCTTGCCATGTCTTGTCTCTAATCTTGTCTTGCCATGTCTTGTCTGTAGTCTTGTCTTGCCATGTCTTATCTGTAGTCTTGTCTTCCATGTCTTGTCTGTAATCTTGTCTTGCCATGTCTTGTCTGTAGTCTTGTCTTGCCATGTGTTGTCTCTAGTCTTGTCTTGCCATGTCTTGTCTCTAGTCTTGTCTTGCCATGTCTTGTCTGTAGTCTTGTCTTGCCATGTCTTGTCTCTAGTCTTGTCTTGCCATGTCTTGTCAGTAGTCTTGTCTTGCCATGTCTTGTCTGTAGTCTTGTCTTGCAATGTCTTGTCTCTAGTCTTGTCTTGCCATGTCTTGTCTGTAGTCTTGTCTTGCCATGTCTTGTCTGTAGTCTTGTCTTGCCATGTCTTGTCTGTAGTCTTCTCTTGCCATGTCTTCACTGATCCATCCGCCAGCGATGTAGCTTACCACGACGTTTTCCTCAGATCGGTAAGTACAAGTAAAGAATCCTCGATCAGGTGTTATGCTGAGCTCCGGCCACTAAACAAAAAATGCTCCGTATCGATGGAGATTCAAACACATGTACACCAGGCCACCAGACACGCAGGCTAACCGCAGCGCTACCACCACTCCGCGAGGTACTGCGTGCAAGTGACACACATTAAGATCCTCAGTAGCTAGAAGTGACGAAGAGTACACAGGAAGACTCCTTCATGTACAACTGAAACTAGAAAATCTGTTTGCAACAGATTGTGTATATGTTCAACACAATTCATTCCCTTGGTGGATATAAACACAGAAACCACATCTAATAGATTGCACGGTTTATGGCCTGACATATTTCACTGCGTCTCGTCGGGTGCATACTGCAGAGTTATATATCACATGAAGTGAATAAATGAATAATACTTTGGCTGAACACTTAAAACACATAGTTACAAATAGTGTTCGAATGTGGAACATCCGTTATACCCACATTAATCGCAACTTAAAAATAAAATATTTCTGCTTGCACAAAAGATGAGAGGAACGAATCAAAATAACAACCCAGTTGGCGGGAATTTAAACGGGGTTAAAAATATTTTTTCCCCCCGTAATCTTACCGGGAACGCTGCAGCAAAGTTGTATTTTCTGTTTTGAAGAAAATGTCATCCGTCAAGTTGTTTGTTGTTTTGTTGACCGTGTCCAAGTTTAACGTCAGGGTTAAACAAGGCGGGGTTTGTTCTTCAGGCGTGCTTTGGGAGATCAAAGGCCGCACTCGCTGGTCGCTCGCCTCGGATGATGATTGACTCAGCGTTTCTATTTGCGACGCTAATGAAAATCTGTGATGTCGCGAAAGCGATGCTGTTATAGCGACATGATCTTCCCACTGTTAAACAAATACAGAATAACTGAATGAGGATTATAATATAGAATGAATGAACAGAATTTAGATTATAAATGACATCGACATCATAGTTACTCGCTGAGTTGGAGTCTTATGCTTCTTTTATTGTGTTTAAACCCGGTCTCCATTTTGTTTTGTCCTTTCGTTGTCCTCCATGGGGACATAGGTCCTAAACAAACTCGCCCCAAGCCGTCCTATCCTTATTTATACCATGCAGCTCCATCCATGTCCTCCCTATACTATTTACTTCTATCTTTACTTTTCTTCTCCTTGCCTTTTTAGGTCTTCCTCCCAGCCCCCCCCCCCCCCCCCTTTCCCAGACCTCACCAGCTTTCCCCAACCTGTGGATTCCAAGGAAAAGACTGTCTAGACATATATTATCTATCTCAGCTTTTTGCACTAAAAGTGATCAAACATGGCACGTTTAAAGCTTGCTCTTTAGAAGGAAAAAAAAAAAGAAATAGACAAGACTTCTTGTGCATACTGGAACATTCTAACAAAATATTCTTGTCATCGAATTTCAGAACACAACAATGTAGTAAACCAAAGTAATACAATAGATACAAGAATGTTATCTTATTGTTAAATGTAAAATAACTAGCACTAGAGCACAAGAAACGTTTGCTTGTAGATTCTGACAAAAATCACTTAACGTTTTAATGGGACACCTATAATTTTTTGTGTACATCAATTTATTAATGCCATCCTTTCTAGGCCTTTTGGATAAGATCAAAGCATAGTATCTGCACTTGATCTTGTCAGGGCCACCAGCAGATGCAGGCATCCGAATGACACATAGGAACGTGAGGACCTGATGGGGCGGCTCTGGTTCTTATGGGGAAACAGAGGGCACTTATTTTAAAGGAAAAAATAATTATCAAGTAAAAGAAACATATATTTAGAACTAGCTGACCCGGCCCGGCTTCGCCCAGTCCTTGGTGGGGAGCATCTCATTTAATTCATATAAGTAGTCATATAAGTTCCCGTTCCCGTTACCGACAATCTGTCTGTCTGTTCTGTCTGTCTGTCTGTCTGTCTGTCTGTCTGTCTGTCTGTCTGTCTGTCTGTCTGACTTGGCCCGGCATCGCCCAGTCCTTGGTGGGGAGCATCTCATTTAATTCATATAAGTAGTCATATAAGTTCCCGTTCCCGTTACCGACTATCTGTCTGTCTTTCTGTCTGTCTGTCTGTCTGTCTGTCTGTCTGTCTGTCTGTCTGTCTGTCTGTCTGTCTGTCTGTCTGTCTGTCTGTCTGTCTGTCTGACCCGGCCCATCTTCGCCCAGTCCTTGGTGGGGAGCATCTCATTTAATTCATATAAGTAGTCATATAAGTTCCCGTTCCCGTTACCGACTATCTGTCTGTCTGTCTGTCTGTCTGTCTGTCTGTCTGTCTGTCTGTCTGTCTGTCTGTCTGTCTGTCTGACCCGGCCCGGCATCGCCCAGCTCCTGATGGGGAGCATCTCATTTAATTCATATGAGTAGTCATATAAGTTCCCGTTCCCGACTGTCTGTCTGTCTGTCTGTCTGTCTGTCTGTCTGTCTGTCTGTCTGTCTGTCTGTCTGTCTGTCTGTCTGTCTGTCTGTCTGTCTAATCATTTATTGGTTGCAGTTAGAACAACCTTAGATAAAAAAAGACCAACTTACAAAAAGCATTAGAAAGAGCACTTGAAAGATCTTTACATCTTCCCCAACAATTAACTTGGGTAAATGGAGCAGCGGCAGCAGCAGCAGAAGAAGAAGAAAAAGGAGGAGTAGGAGCTGGGAGGAGGAAGAGGGAGGAGGAGGGAGGAGGAGGAGAAAGAGAGAAGAGGAGGATGGAGGAGGGAGAGGGAGGAGGGGGAGGAGAAGAGGAAGAGGGTAGGAGGTGGAGGAGGGGAGAGGAGGAGGAGGAGGAATATAACGCATATGCCTGTAGATTTAATAATGGCTGAAGTTGTTCCATGTCTTCTTAGAGTTGGCGACAGTGTTGTTGACACCTTGCAGTCTTGACAGACCAAAGTATGTGAGTGGAATGTGGCCAATATTCCATCACAATGTCTGGGCAGAGCTTCAGAGAATCATATGGCGCCCAAACGACATGACCCCTCTCTCGACCTAGTCTTGTGTATTCCAGAGGAATGGGTAACCAATACGTCTGGCACAAGATAGGCTGCAGACGCTGGCGGCTCAGCGTCAATCCACCGAGACCTCACCACCACGAGCCGGTGGCGAGTTATGGCCAGACCCTGACACCCATGGGACCCGGCTTAGAGGCGTTCAGCCAAGTCCCGCAGGTGAGGGCCTCGTACGAGCCCGGACCATGGGGGCACGCACATCTGTCGAACACAAGTGTCCGGACCTGTGTAAAGCGTGCACTATCGTCAGACTCTCCACCTGACTTTAGGCGGCCCCCGCGACCAGCGGGAATAGGCCCGCCAGAGCTACCGCAGGGGATATTGCATGTCTATTTGCAAGCAGATCCCCCATCCTTCCACTGTGCGGATCTCGCGACCGACGAGAATTGGCCCGCCGGAGATTATGCTCGTCTGCTGCGAACAAATCTCTACCGAGAGACTGAATAAGTAAAGAAACGATAAAAGTAGTGGTATTTCAATTGCGCTTGCGCTCCCACCTATGCTACACCCTTCATGTGTCTTCACAATAAGGTAACTATTATTTATTCATTCTTTAAGCAAACAAATATGAGTTACAATGTTATGCATTATGCATTATTTTTATGAAAACTTTAAAAATGCCTTACAGATTGTATCATTATTTATTATAACTCATATGCCGGTACATAACTATGGACAAAGAGTTTATAAATCTTTGAAAACGATGCCACAATATGACTATAAGTTATACAGAAAAGTTATGCCCCTTGAAATAACTTTTACAGAGTTAAGTCCCCTGACATATATGAAATTATAATGAAAAATGAAAAATGAAATAATATTGGGTAAGCAGCGTATTTCACACTAAAAAAATATGACAGTGGGCTGCGCTTGAATGAAAAGAAGACGTGTAGAAAATTTCATCTCAATCGGATGGGCCGTTCGCGAGCGCATAAAGGACATACATACATACAGACAGACAGACAGACAGACAGACAGACAGACGGAGATCGCAATTTATATATAAGATGTTAGCAAGGGACATAACATTAAAACAATTAATATTGTAAGGGATATTACTCAAATTTGCATAAAAGTTTTTTATTATTTAAATAACTTTGGGATTTATAATATATGTTTAAAACAATTTTATTTTGAATTTTTTGCAAATACAGTATTAATCAATAGTAATAATAATAGTAATACTTCTTCGAAGGTATTGTAAAATGTATGGCTTTATTTCATTTGCATGATAATTTAGTAATGCATTTTGCTATTATTCCTTGATATTTCATAATAGCTTTCGTGCTTTCAAAGTCAGTACGCCTGTAAACGTCTCTGCCTATAAAATTTTTGTCTGGCCTCTAAACGGCCAAATATCCTAAATGTCATAGTAATCAAAACTCCGCTGCGAAGCAAACATGGCAGGTTTTCTCATCGTCAGAAGTGTACCTCCTTCCTCGTATGTTACGACCCAATATACTCTTGACATTCTCTCGGGGCGGACCCGTCCGCGTTATGACTCCGGGCGTCTTCCCCCTGCCGTGCGAGACGATCGGTCGATTTCGTTGTTCTTGTCCCTTAGCTGGTAACATGTCCACTCTCAAGCCTCCCCTCCCTAGGAGAGGAGAGTCTGTGCAGCCTGTGCTTGCCCTTTAGCACCTGGGGTCGTGGGGAGCTTGCTTCATCTCCAGCCGCGGCCTCTATATCATCTCCATACGTCTCCGTCGCCATGTTCCTTCTTCGTGCCCCGTTCACGGCGCCGCACTCTACAAGAAGCCGGTTCTTCATTTTGGTTTTTCGACCCACCTCTAGGTCTTTGCAGCTGAGTGCGACTTACGGACGATTACCGCTCTGGTATGGAGGCTGGGCCAGTCTCCCTGGCCTAGAGGTTAGCGACTTTCTCCGTAATCCCGTTTATCCACGTGAGCAAACGCAGCTGCACGAGAAACGGTAGCAGTTCACGCCGCGCCCGTTACTTACGGGATATGTGAGCCGGCCGCTCAGAAAGCAATGGCAAACTACTGTGCGTAATCTCGGGAAGAAATCAACAACAGCGGTAAAATGCTGGTGTAAACAGCAATTTCTTGCAACACGTTATGCGGAAAAAAATGGAGGTTGGACTTCTGGCGACATTTGCATGATTTGACTGCACTTAGATTCACCACCCTCGCTCGGAGTAAAGGCTATAGAGTAGACTCGAGACGTTGCGAGTTCGTGCTCTTTGTTGAGAGATTGTGAGACGTTCTACAGTTACCGCTTTACCATACTAATTTCAAGACATGTCCCAATCTAGATCCTGACATTTCCACAGCCAGCACGAGGCCTTATTGGCTGCCTCACACAGCTGTTTTTGTGCCCGAGTTCTTGTTTGTCCTTTAATGCCCATTCGCTTTAGCATGTCATACATGGAGTGGGAGACTAGATCTCTTGCGCCCACCTCTACCGCAAATAGCCTGACTATGTACCCTTCCAGTTTAAGACCAGTGACCATGTCATCGTACTTCTATATCTTGTAAATATGCTGCTTCTCAATATTTGACTCGTAAGGGACGGTCAGCTCAATCAGCGTTAGCTGCTTGGCTGACGAGGAGCCAATGTTCGATGTCATGTCGCAAGTCTTTCGAACCACCTCAGGGTATTTGCCACGGCCCTTTAAATCCACGGTCAGTTCCCAGTATCCGCACTATCGAAAACGGTCGGAAGCAGCAAGTCGGCAGCGCTGCCTTCGTTGTCTCTGCGTTGCTGCCTGGCTCGGACGAATTAAATATCCAGCGGTCTCGGCCTGGTGACCCCCCCCCCCCTTCCCCTCCAGCCCCCACTCCTTCACCCTGTTCACCTGCATTCTGGCTACATCCACTATGGCTGCCAACTCAGTAAGGACTTTGTTGTGGTGCCACGTAAATCGGCCTTGGTGTCGTGTATCCGTGTAAAGTGTCGTCCCTGGAGGGAGAGGAATCAACACCCACACTTTATTTTAACCCCTTATCATTATCCTGGAGAAACCACTAGAATCCGTCTACAAAACTCCGTCAGTTCATGGACACCTCTTTCTCTCTCTCTATCACTGCCGTATCATGCCCTCTCTCATTCTTCCCCAACGCAACATACTCAACAACTCTAGCTTCTAAAAATTAATAACAATTAATTTATTAAAAGAAAAGTGTAATGTATGTGAGAAGCGTATGCGAAGAATGTGTGACGTGTTCTATAATGTGTGTAGAATCGGACCCTCAGATCAATAGCACAGTCAGTTCATCCTTGCAAGGACACACCACAGCATGTTAAGTCAGCACAAGACAACCTCACCGAGTGATGTATCTCTCCTGCCAGACACTGACTTTCTTCTGTAGCTACCTGGTAATCCATCGACATGATCCTTCGAAATAGTTACAGTTTATTATTTACCACTGATCATGGACCGGTTGCACACTGCACATTATAAGTCCCTATGGTTCTTAAAATGTACAAATCTCTGTACGGTGAAAATAAGTATCACTGTTTTTGGAAATAGACTTGATCCTATCTATTGTCTATAGTGTCTAAATTACAATGTTCCTTGTAATATTTCCCTGGAATCTACCACACCATGTGAATGTTACATTTAAAGTTCTCGTGTAGTTACTAATGTTCGTATGAGGTGTGGTGTCTCAACAAACATCACCCATCCTAGGTGAACCTTAACACACTGGAATCGTTAAATGGTTTCGCTCATCTGAGCCCTGTTCCGGTGGACCCTCCTGATCATGGGCCCAGCCCAAACATTATTGAACAACTTTCTTCTTTGACGTTATTCATTTTCCGTAAGAAAAACATTTACTGTTCAACTGGTGTTCTTCCCAATCGTAGTAAACTTTCTTCAAAACTCGTGTAGAGCTTCTTCGTAACTGGCAGGGAACCTGTTAGAGAAATAATACACCGGGTGAAAGCACCAGTCACTGATCCTACCAGCTGAGTGTAGGCCTACAGCCTTGCTCAGATATTTATCAGTGAACTAAACTCTGTCATAGAGCAGATGAGCTTATCACCTAGGTCCGAATCAGGTTATGACAAGGAAAGACCAATAAACAGAGTGCAGAACCCCAGTGGGCACCCCACTGAAAGATCCCATTATTAGACACTTCCCCCATCTCCCAACCCATTCTTAAATCTCTCCAAATATCACCCCACTACACTATTCTCACTAGCAGAGCTAATTCTCACTTCACTACTCTATTCTCAACTAACAGAGCTAATCATCACTTCCCTACTCTATTCTCAACTAGCAGAGCTAATTCTCACTTCACTACTCTATTTAGTTTTAACAAGGCTACTGCCTATATTAATTAGGCCTAAATACACTATCTGTATTACCTTATGCAACACCGCATCACTCCTGGATGGCATCTACAACTCGCCATAAAGACATATGTTATTTAATGTTAATTACATCTAACACAGTAGATGCTCTCCGAATTCCTAACAGCGGTACAGAAACACGTCAGCTCTAGTCAACTTGCTGGTCTACACTGACTGTAAACAAGTCAGGTTTTTGTCAAAGTGCCTGGAGTGTTCTAGTGAAGTTCTTTGAAGTCAATACATCAGATGTTCCATGGGCAGACTATCCATTTCAGAATAAGTTCTCTCCCCTTTGTTTAATCAATGCAAAAGTTGACTTCCTTGTTATGACAACCAACACAGCTAGCGTGTTTTCCTGCATTCTTCCGATCGGCACATCAATAACAAGCCTACAATTTTCTGTCTTGTGGGGACTTTCAAAGACGACTCCACTGATTGATCTCACCGACTCCCCGTAGTAAACAACTTGTAGTTGCGAATCAAACTGTCTTTGGTATTTTTATCATCTGATTGTAAAATTACAGTGATTTCACGACACTTGGGTTAGGGCGACTTTACATGCGGACAGCACGTGCTCCGCAGTCTGGACCTTATTGCAGAGGGGACAGGACGGTCGGTGGTTTTACCCCACTTGACCAAATTGGGAGCTGATGGCAAGACATAGTAGAGGGATCGGACGACGAAACTTAAGTGCAGTAGTGCCATACGCCATATTTCATTCCAGTTAAGGGATCTTTCACTATCCCTTCCCATAACAACAACAGTGGCCCTGCACCGCCTGTTGGGCAGCCAAACGGAATCTTTCGTCATCCCCTCTGTCATGATATGGCTGGCAGGCGACGATCCCGATGGAGAAAATGACAGAAACAGTCAAGTGACGGGCCTGAAATCTTAAACCAGACGGCGATCGTGACTTCAAACACTGGCCTTACGTCTGGGACACGGAAGCGAAGCCCAACGGATGAATTGTCTACCGGGAAAGATCAAAGAAAAGTCCGTATCGGACTTTGCGGAGAATCACCGGGCCCCAAAAACATCGTTTATCTTCGAGAAGTTTGGAGCACGATCAAACAGTGGATATCTTTGAAATACTATTAACCAAATCATTTGGGCAACCGAAAAGCAACGATACCGGGAGAGCGTCTTTATCAAAGAATATTGTTAGCATGTTGATGTGGAAGGATCAAAGGATGGAATAGGAGCAGGGATGATTGAGGGGGACGGAAAAACCCAGTGACGTAGGACAGGAAATTTATATGTGGACAGAGACAGTTAAACTCAGTGGAGAGTTGGACTTAACAACGGTTGGAGTGGGAATGTATTTCAGTGCCGTATAGAAAATATATCACAGAGTTTAGGTTGTGTAAAAATAACCAACCCTGTCCCTTCATGGGAATTAAACTGATATAAGTCTAGGCAGGAAATAAAATTCAATAAGGTGATTATATAGATGTAGCTTAGACATATAGCATAGGGATTTTCGTGTGTAAACGTAGTATAAAGAGTAGACAGGATTAGGCTGAAGAGTGATTTAAGTTGTGTAGAGTAAGGTGTCTGTACAGTCAGAAGGATAAGTCTATACTAGGATTATGTGCTTTGCATTAGCGTGTTTTTCTTTCACCTTGTATAGGGTAGAGTGCTGACTATTCTGTCTTATATAATAGTATAACTCTAGTATGATCTAGGGAGATTACTTTCTGAATATAGCCAATTACCTACATTCACATATCATAGGTCGGAGTTGCGTTTCTCTCACAAGCTGTGGTTTTACTAAACAGGTTCCCTGCACTTGACAATTAAGGTGATTACCCATCTGAGCCGAAACATTTGGTCAGAATTGGGGACAGTAATCTATGTCACCAGAAGGTAAAACCAGTGTGAGAAAAAAAATTACACAAGAACCTGAGTCACTCTAAGTGAGAAGGAATATGCAACCGATTGTTTTGTGAAAAAAGAAAATGGACAATAATTACGCAATATTCATTGGCACCTTGCCGTCTTGACAGACGATAGTTTGTGCTTTAAAAAGGCATAATAACTTTTAACTATGGCGGTAGCGAGTGTGACTGATAAGGCCAATTTGCGCTGTAAATGTCCGTTCACAGTGGGTGCATGTGAACACGTGGTCATTTCCACCATCATGCAGTACCATCTTACGTCTCAAACGCTTGGTGTGTGACTTTTCTGCAATCATTTTCTCCTTTGACTTTATTCCATTTCTGATATTTGCCCTCCATGCAACACGTTCAGCGGCGACTTGCTCCCAATGTGCATTATCAATGCCTGTATCAATCATGTCCCGCTTACACACATCTTTGTATCGCAGTAGAGGCCGACCCTGAGATCTCTTACCCATCTGTAATTCACCAAAAAAGATATCCTTTGGTATTCTACCATCATCCATCCTCCTAAGATGTCCTATCCATCTAAGTCTACGAAGACTGAGCATGGAATAAACTGTCACACAACCTGATCTTTCCAATACTTCAGTATTTGTGATTTTGTCTTGCCACTTAATACCAAGAATTCTTCGCAGACACCGCATATGAAAGCTGTTTAAGTTGTTCTCTTGGTGTGAGTAAGTTGTCCAGGTTTCACTGCCATAGAGAAGAGTACTAAGGACACAGGCTTGATAGACAAGGACTTTTGTTTTGGCAGTAAGCTTCCTGTTCTCCCAGACTCTTTTTCTTAACCTGTTCATTGTTGTTGCTGCCTTACCAATCCGGATGTTGATTTCCTGATCTAGGGATAATTTGCTATTTACCACTGATCCTAGATATGTAAAATGGTCTACTATCTCTAGTTCGGCGTCGTCAATAAAGATTGATGGTACCCCATGTGCACCTTGTGACATAATCTGTGTCTTCTTTTTGCTAATTGTTAAACCAAATTCAGAACAAGCATTGGAGAATGCAGATAGTAGACATTGCAATTCTTCCTCAGAGTGGGTCGTAACTGCAGCATCATCGGCAAAAAGCAACTCTCTGATCAGTACCCTCCTAATTTTTGTCTTAGCAAATAAAGCAGTGTTTATCTGACATTCACAGGAAATAAAAAAACATTACAGAGTGTTGACTGTGTATACTTGAAGACTAGAACTAACCTAGAATTTCAGTGGAGAATATATTGTTTACTATGGTTCCAGAACATATTGTCAACAAAACCTTCATCAGTCAGAAAGAAAACAGCCGGGTGAGTGATTCAACATTATGTCCTTTGTGAAGTCGAATGGCTGTATCATGATGGAAAAACTCTGATGTTCATCCTATACAATATTATGTCACACATTCAAGATAAATACCACCACATATCTTCACACCCATCCATGGCACACCAAAATTACACTTTTCTGCAATAAATGTTTTATCATGTTGTTCGAAACCTGTGTTTGTGGGGTTATGTGCTAAAGAAACGGGAAGAGGGATATTGTCAGAGAGAGAGAGAGAGAGAGAGAGAGAGAGAGAGAGAGAGAGAGAGAGAGAGAGAGAGAGAGAGAGAGAGAGAGAGAGAGAGAGAGAGAGAAAGACTTTAACTAAAAAAGGGGGGTATGTAGACAAATGTCCACCTGCAGAGAGAGAGAAAAATCTGAGAAATAGGATAATTAACAGGTGTGCTGGTTGACTCTACTTTTCCCCCAGGGACAACTAGCTACAATCATCATCATCATCATCATCATCATCATCATCATCATCATCATCATCATCATCATCATCATCATCATCACCATCCTCATCATCTTCCACTTCTGCCGTCAAGCGTCGTAGGGAGGAATAATTTACGCTCCAGCGCCCGGTGGGCAGCGCTGAATAGTGTCATTAGGTGTGATTGTACAATGTCTTTGATGTCTTCAATCCATTTTCTTCTTGGACGTCCTCGAGGTCTCGTCGCAGATGATCTTTGATGTAAATCCAGTTATGGTAGTTGATGGTGTTGCATTCTAACGACATGGCCAAACCACTTGATCTTCTGTCTTTCAATAAATGTGGCACAAGGTGTTGATCCCACTGTCTGCCTGATAACAGCATTTCTTACTCGGTCTCGGATTGTTAAGTTGGCAGCACTCCTCAGGCATCTCATCTCGCAGGTGTTGGTTTTGCGAAAGTGAGATTTGAATAGAGTTCAAGTTTGAGATTGGTAGCATAGGGTTGGTGTGAATATGCTGTTTATTATCTGTCGTTTTGCGGACATGGGTATATTTGGATGTTTCAGTAAGGGTGATAGTTGATATGTAAGTGCACTAGCTTTTTGACATCTGATTTCGATTTCTCCGTCTAATCTGCCATCTTCTGTGATCATACTTCCTAGATATCTGAACTCTTTAACTTGTTTCAGAGTTGTGCTTTTTATCTGTATACTTAGTGGGCCCGGCGATCTGCTAACTTGCATTACTTCGGTTTTGGCTGTATTTATACTCATATTGTATCTGCTGCATGTTGAACTCAGATTATTAATATGATTTTGTAGTCTGCCCTCATCCCTGTAAAACAGGCACTGATCATCTGCAAATAGCAGTTCATTTAATTCCTGTGGATCAGTTGTTTCATCTGGAGTAAGGAGTTCTACATTTTATAAATCTGTTCTGTCAAGACTTGCTTCTTGTGATATTCTGTCCATGTAAACATTAAATACTTGGATAACTGTGGCAATTCTAGAACTAATGCATGCTTACCAAGCTTCGACCCTCGCGGAAAGAGAGCCTTTATTAGTTCAAAACCATTGACCGTTGTCATCCGCGGGGTTCGACGTTCCCACTTGTGACTCTGAATAACTTTGTGCTGATCGCATGGCCTTACATGCCGGCGACGCATCTTTGAAATGTCTGCTCTATCAAATGTCGATGGTACGTGACATACCTACCATGTTTGTAACGGGTAACGGGGAATCAGGGTTTGATTCCGGAGAGGGAGCATGAGAAACGGCTAACATATCCAAGGAAGGCATCAGGCGCGCAACTTACTCACTCCCGGCACGGAGAGGTAGTGACGAAAATAACAATACGGGACTCTATCGGAGGCCAAGTAACTGGAATGAGTACACTTTAAACCCTTTAACGAGGATCTATTGGAAAGCAAGTCTGGTGCCAACAGTCCCTGTAATTCCATCTCCAACAGTATATATTAAAGTTGTTGCAGTTAAAAATCTCGTAGTTGGATCTCAGGTGCAGGAGGGTGTTTCTGCCCTTACCGTCTGCCGGCTCTCTCCCTTGGGTGCTCTTCGCTCAGCGTCCTGGGTGGCCGGCACGTTTGCTTTGAAAAAAAAAATTAGAGTGTTCAAAGCAGGCCACGGTTGCCTGAATAATGGTGCATGGAATAATGGAATAGGGCCTCGATTCTATTTTGTTGGTTTTCGGAACTGGAGGTAATGATTAACAGTGACAAATGGGGGAATTCGTATTGTGGCGATAGAGGTGAAATTCTTGGATCTCCGCAAGACGAACTACTGTGAAAGCATTTGTAAAGAATGTTTTCATTAATCAAGAACGAAAGACAGAGTCGCGAAGACGATCAGATACCGTCGTAATTCTGGCCATAACCGATGCCGACTAGCAACCCTTGTGGGGTTTGAAGGGAAACTGAAACAAAATGTAATATACCTTGACTAGCAAATGCATTGCGTATAAAGTCTGAATCATTTGCAAGGTGCCACTACATGTTTGGGCTAGACTCTTTTTCTACGGCTCTAAGCTGAGGGATATGGGTGAACGCCTCTATGTATGAACGCCTCTCGAACTCCGCTTGGGCTCGTTACCTATAGTTAATGTGAAGGAACATAAAACACTAGGTCTTTTAATTGACAGCCATTTGAGCTGGAGCTCTCATGTTCACGTTCTTACCAAGAAAATAGCACAAACAGTTTACCAACTTGCTAAATTTCAGCACTTCCTGGACGAAAGCACACGAAAAATATTCTATACATGCTATATCCAATCACATCTCGACTACTGTTCCACAGTTTGGGATGGTTGCCCTAAATCTAATTTAAAACGACTATGTTCTCTACAAAACCGCGCTATTCGTCTGGTTTCTGGCAGGAAGCACGTTGAAAGTAATAATTTATACAGACATCTAAGACTTCTACCACTTGGAAAGCGCTTCCTTTTTAACAAAGCCAAATTAGTGAATAAAATTATATCTCAAAATACCCCAGAGTATCTTCTGCCGCTGATTCAATCTAATGCAATGAACAGCAAGCGTCTAAATTGTTTACATGTCTCAAAGCCTAGATTGGACCTATACAAAACATGTTTCGCCTATTCTGGTGCTCACTTATGGAATGATCTTCCTCCAGATCTGAAAACTCCAATGAGTCCCTACACATTTAACCGAAACTCTTTCAATACTTAATCCATACCGACTATATGCCACCATGGGTTTCGCCTATTCTGGTGCTCACTTATGGAATGATCTTCCTCCAGATCTGAAAACTCCAATGAGTCCCTACACATTTAACCGAAACTCTTTCAATACTTAATCCATACCGACTATATGCCACCATAATTCATTTACTGGTATAATTGTTCATTATAATTGTTTAACTATAATTGTTCACTATATATGTGTGTGCGTGTGGGAGAGAGAGAGAGAGAGAGAGAGAGAGAGAGAGAGAGAGAGAGAGAGAGAGAGAGAGAGAGAGAAAGAGAGGTAGAGAAAGTGGGTGTCAGAGAGAGTGAGAGAGTGAATGTGTGTTTGCGCACGTGCATGCGTGTGTGTGGAGAGAGTGATTGAGCCAGAAATGGTTAGGGAGTGTGTCAGTACATGCATTCGTACGTGTATATGTGAGAGTGAGTGAGGGAGTGTGTGCGTGCGTGTATTCATGCGTATGTGTATGTGTGAGAGAGTGTGATTGAGAGAGTGAGTGTGTGTGTGAAGGATTGTGTGTGAGAGAGTGAGAGAGTATGTGAGTGAATGAGTGAGGAGTGAATGAGTGAGAGAGTGAGTGTGTGTTAGTGAGTGAATGAGTGTTAGAGTATGTGTGTGTGAGTGAGAGAGAGAGAGAGAGAGAGAGAGAGAGAGATAGAGAGAGAGTAAAAAGAGTGAGTGAGTGCGCTAGGGTAAGTGAAACATTGAGTGATAGCGTGAGGGTGTGTGTCTGTCTGTGTATGAGTGTGAGAAAGAGAGTTAGAGATAAAGTGAATGAAGATGGACAGAGTGAATGAATGGGGGAAATAGTGAGTGAGAGAGAGAGAGAGAGAGAGAGAGAGAGTGAGCGAACGAGAGAGAGAGAGAGAGTGAGACAGTGGGAGAGTTGATGTGTTAGTCGTGTGTGTGAGCGCGCGCAGGCGTGTGAGTGTGAGTCTATGAAAGAATACAGAGAGAGAGAGAGAGAGAGAGAGAGAGAGAGAGAGAGGAGAGAGAGAGAGAGAGAGAGAGAGAGAGAGAGAGAGAGAGAGAGAGAGCTGAGCAGATGCATGTCATGTAATACGCATGTTATGTAACACGCGAATCCATGTTTGTGTATTCTCATCTGTCATGTTATCAGTTAAATACCATTTGATTTTATCATGTACATTACTGTAGTTTGAGTGAGAGACAGAATGAGTGACCGTGAGAGTGAATGTGTGTGTGTATGTATGTATGTGTGTGTGTGTGTGTGTGTGTGTGTGTGTGTGTGTGTGTGTGTGTGTGTGTGTGTGTGTGTGTGTGTGGGAGCATCACTATTTTTACTTCACACACTGTTTATGTACACATTTTTCTCCATGTTTAACATTTTTATGAGACTGCTCACGACAATTGTCAGTGTATATGTGTGAGTAAAAAGTGGGAGTTTGTTCATACTAGTTTCAATGCTAACGTGAGGCATTTTGTATGTGTCTAGATGTGAGGATGTGTGAGTGTATGTGGAGGATGTGTGTGAGTGTGGGGATATGTGTGGGTGGGGATGTGTGGGTGGGGGAATGTGGGTGGGGGTATGCGTTTGGATAGGTTGAGGTGTGTGGGTGTTGGTGGGTAGTGATATTTGTGGGTGTTGGTGGGATTTGTGGATGGATGTGTGGGGGTGAAAGTAGGGGTGTGGGAATGGGTGTGGGTGATGTGTGTATGGGTGGAGGATATGTGTATGGGATGGGTGCGGGGGATGTGTGTTTGGGTGGGGGATATGTGTGGATGGTTTGGGGAAGTATGTGTAGGTGGCGGGGTTGTGTGGGTAGGGGATTGTGTGGGTGGATTGGGGATGTAAGGGCGGGTGGGGAGAAGTGTATGGTGTGTTTGTTTGGGATATGTGTGCGGTGTGTTGGTGGGGGATGTGCGGATGAGAGGTATGTTTGTGGTGGTATGGGTGAGGATATAAGGTGGGTGGTTTGTGTGGGTGAGTATGGGGTGTGTGGTGGTTGGGAGAAATATGTGTGGGTGGTGGGGGTGTGTGGGTGGGAGATGTGTGCGTGGATGGAGAATGTGGGGGTGGGGGTGTATGAGTGGCTTAGGGATGTGTAGGTGAGTGAGGGATGTGTATGTGTCGGGGTGGGATGCGTGAGTGGATGGAGGATGTGTGTGGGTAGGGGTATTGTGATAGAGAGATGTTTGGTTGGGGGTGGGTGGGGGTGTATGGGTGCGTAGTGGAGGATGTGTGCGTGAGTTAGTGAGTGTTGGTGAATGGGTGCGAAATGCATGTGTGGGTGGGGAGAGGTGCGTGGTGTGTTGGGGATATTGTGTGGGTGGGGTATGTGTGGGTGGGTGGGGGTATGTGGGGTGGATGGGTAAGGGTATCTGTGTGGGTGGGAATATTGTGTGGTATGTGGGTGGGGGATATGTGTGTGGTGTGTAGGTGGGGATGCATGGTGGTATGTGGGTGTGGGATGTGTTGGTGAGGGATATGTGTGCGGTGTGTGGGTTGGGAATATTGCGTGGTAGAGGATGTATGTGATGTGCGGGTGGGGGTGTGTGTGATGGGGGATTGGGTTAGGGCATGTGGGTGGGTGGAGGATGTATGTGAGGGGGGTGGGGTGTGTGTGATTGGGTTGGGGATGTATAGGTGGTTAGGGAGATGTGTGTGTGTCGGGGTAGGGAGATGTCAGTTGGTGGGAATGTGTGTGTATGGTTTGGGGATGTGTGAGTGGATTTGCGATGTGTGGGTTGGTGAGGGATGTGTGTGCGTGGGTGGGAAATATGTTGTCGATGTAGATGTGGCTGGGGGATGGGTGGTTGGAGGTGTGGGTGGGGGAGAGGATGTGTGGGGTAGGATGTGTATGTGGGTGGGCGTGGGATGTGTGGGTTGGTGGGGGATGTTTGTGGGTGGCGAATGTGTTTTGGTTGGGAGAACAGGTGAGGGCAGTGTGTGTGGGTGGGGGATGTGTAGGAGGGGGATGGGTTGATTGGTGGTGTATGTATGTGTAACTGGGTGTGTGTGTGTGTGGGTAGGTGGGGTTGTGTGTATGGGTGGGGTTATATATGGGGAGATGGGCCTCAAAACATGGTAATTTGTCTTGATTATATTTACAACATTCATTTCACAATGTTTATCTTTCTTCCTATGTAAATGTATAATGCTCTTGATGAACGAAAGACGAGTGATTGGAAGGGACGAATGTAAGAGGGGCCTGCGTGCCCAATTTGTTACCCTTTTAAAATAAAGTTGATTTGATTTGATTTGATTTTATGTCAATATCCCAATGTTGTGTGGGTCTGGCCGTTACTCATCCTCTGCTGCATGGAGGTGAGATGCTGAGCCAGCAGCATCTGCAACCTAACTTGTGCCTTACGTCTGTAAAGACGGCAAGTGCCACTACTGTGTGGACACTGTAGATGACACCACAACAGTGAGAGTCCAATGTCCGTCTCAGAAAAGAGTGGAATGTCCTTCGAAACACGCGGGAAGGTTAACCAGATCAACAAATGACCGCAGAAGTCGGATATGTCGGCTTAAAGGCGCAAGTAAGCTAGCGCTACTGGAAACAGACACACGCAATTACGTCTGGAAAAAAAAATACATCGGATGAACGCAGAAGAAGAAGAAAGTGTAGTATCTGCACTTGATCTTGCTAGGGCCAATAGCAGAGGTAGCCATCCGATTGACACTTATGGACGGGGGGGGGGGGGGGGGGGAGACCTGATGGGGTGGCTCTGGTACTTGGGGGAACAGGAGTCCTTATTTTTTTTTTAAATTCTCGATTAAAGAAAAGTGTATAACAACACATTAAAAGGAACACAGGTAATTAAAATCGCGAAAGGGGCATAACACTATAACATTTATTATTTAAAGGGACATTACTGAAAGCATCATAAGGGTATTTTGTGATTTAAATAATTTTAGTAATTATAATAATCTTTTATAAATTTATTTATTAGTATTTTTAAATAGTTGTATATGTCATAAATGATGGAATTAATTGCAATTTATCTCTAAAAGTTTTGTAAAAATAATGGCTTATTTTATGCGCATCAGAATTTCATAGTGTATTTTTCTTATCTGCCAACATGGTACATTTAAAATGTTGTGCTGTCAATGGAAGGTACAGTGATAAATTTATAAACAATTTTTGTCAGGCTTTTCAAAGGCCAAACACCATTAATATCATCTCTCGGACCCCTTGGCTAAAGTAGAAGTGTGGTAGAATCTGCGCTTTGATCTTGCCAGGGCCACATGCAGAGGCGGTCATCCGAATGACACAATGACTTGGGACCGTGATGGGCGCCTCAGACCCCTTTCGGAACAACCCCTGTAAGAAAGATTCTTAATTTTCAGTACTTTTGATTGTTTCACGGCATTTTGATCTCTCTCTCTCTCTCTCTCTCTCTCTCTCTCTCTCTCTCTCTCTCTCTCTCTCTCTCTCTCTCTCTCTCTCTCCCTCTCTCTCTCTCTGTCTCTACTCTCTCTACTCAGTCCTCTCCTCTCTCTTCTCTCTCTCTCTCTCTCTCTCTCTCTCTCTCTCTCTCTCTCTCTCTCTCTCAGAAGACACACCTACCTGTTTCAATCTAACTGGTAAATTGGGACACTTGTTGAGTGATGCTGTGAATTGTTTAAACTGGAAGAAAGAAGAGACAGGGATATGTAATGTCTCCAGATCTGTTTTCCCTGTACAGTGAAAGTATATTCAGAAATATTGAAGATATAGAAGGAATCAACATTGGGGGACGATGCATCAATAACATTAGATATGCAGATGATACAGTCTTGATTGCAGACAATGAACAGAACCTGCAACATTTAGTAGATATGGTTGTAACACAGAGAACAACTATAGAACAGATTGCCCTAACAACACCGCACCCTCCCAATCTTATTTAGTCTCTGTGAACCCTAACAACACCGCACCCTCCCAATCTTATTTAGTCTCTGTGAACCCTAACAACACCGCACCCTCCCAATCTTATTTAGTCTCTGTGAACGACTAGTAGTTAGACAAGGCAAGAGTTATTTATGTATGACAGTGTATGAAAGCATTATAATGCTGACATGTGGCCAAATATATTTTGGTAAGTGTATTTATGGGCTTAATTTATTGACAAGCATTTAATCTTCCTCACCCTACTCTTCATCTTTGTAATCTTCGTGTACTCATCACTCCAAGTTGACAAAGACAGAGGGACTCTCATCCCCGGTTCTAAACGGAGCATTTTTGGTAATTGAATTGTGACATCTATAAAATGTGTTTTTGGTATGTATTTTGGAGTGACTAGAACGAATTAATTGGATTTACATTGATTCACATGGAAATAATTGCCTCGTTTTTCGTCGGTTTCCGGTTTCGACGATTGTTTTCGAACGGACTATACACGGAAACGGAGATTTGACTGTATTTTTAACGCGCCAAAGGTGTTCACGGGTAATTCAAATAGTCTCCTTTATCTGGGAATACTAGAAATTTGATCTACCATTTCAATATACCTAGTTATATTTGTGTTTACTGGTGTTTCAGTGCCTCATTGACAGCAGCCAGTCCCTGTTTTCAACAACATGTTGAATGAAAGATTTGTACGGTAAAGGATAACCCATGTCAGATACTGCCTTTGGAGTGCGAAGTGTTACAGCTTCACATATTCACGGCGTACCGAGACAGTTTTCTTCTTCACCGCCTTTCCTTCCAAGAATATTCTCAGGACATTCCGAGAAGTGTCTGGTGCCCAGTTTGTGAAGCTGGGTTGACCACAGATCCACGTTGGTCAGAAGAAAGAATTTTGACACTGTCTTGGCAAACACCATTTAGCCAAATGACGCTGTGAAAAATGTGTGAATGACAACGATAATAATAATGGCATAGGTAACGATTATGGTAATTATAGCAACGATAACAAAGATAGTAACGATAACAACGATGAAAAAGTGTGCTTTGATTGTAAAGATAACAATGATCGCAAACAATAACAACTAGGAAAGCGATACCAGTAATTGTAACAGTAACAGCCATGATTAGGATAACAACAATGTTAACGTTAACCGCATTGACATAGCGATTTTAACAATAGTAATGAGCGTAACAATAGCAGCGATGGTAATGATAAAAGGGATAACACCGATGGTAACAACAATAACGACGACGGTGTGCGATAATAACACCTATTGTAGCAACAACAACGATTGTAACGACGACAACGACTGTAGAGATAATAAACACCGATGGTAACTACAACAACGACTGTAGAGATAATAACACCGATGGTAACTACAACAACGACTGTAGAGCTAATAACACCGATGGTAACTACAACAACGACTGTAGAGATAATAACACCGATGGTAACGACAACAACGACTGTAGAGATAATAACACCGATGGTAACTACAACAACGACTGTAGAGATAATAACACCGATGGTAACGACAACAACGACTATAGAGATAATAACACCGATGGTAACTACAACAACGACTGTAGAGATAATAACACCGATGGTAACGACAACAACGACTGTAGAGATAATAACACCGATGGTAACGACAACAACGACTGTAGAGATAATAACACCGATAGTAACTACAACAACGACTGTAGAGATAATAACACCGATAGTAACTACAACAACGACTGTCGAGATAATAACACCTAAGGTAACAACAACAACGACTATAGAGATAATAACACCTAAGGTACAACAACAACGACTGTAGAGATAATAACACCTAAGGTACAACAACAGCGACTGTAGAGATAATAACACCGCTAGTAACAACAACGACTGTAGAGATAATAACACCGCTAGTAACAACAACGACTGTAGAGATAATAACACCGAATGGTAACAACAACAACGACTGTAGAGATAATAACACCGCTAGTAACAACAACGACTGTAGAGATAATAACACTGATGGTAACAACAACAAAGACTGTAGAGATAATAACACCTAAGGTAACAACAACAACGACTGTAGAGATAATAACACTGATGGTAACAACAACAAAGACTGTAGAGATAATAACACTGATGGTAACAACAACAAAGACTGTAGAGATAATAACACCTAAGGTAACAACAACAAAGACTGTAGAGATAATAACACCGATGGTAACAACAACAACGACTGTAGAGATAATAACACCGCTAGTAACAACAACGACTGTAGAGATAATAACACCGCTAGTAACAACAACGACTGTAGAGATAATAACACCTGATGGTAGCAACAACAACGACTGTAGAGATAATAACACCGATGGTAACGACAACAACGACTGTAGAGATAATAACACCGATGGTAACGAACAACGACTGTAGAGATAATAACACCGATGGTAACGACAACAACGACTGTAGAGATAATAACACCGATGGTAGCAACAACGACTGTAGAGATAATAACACCGATGGTAAACAACAACAACGACTGTAGAGATAATAACACTGATGGTAACAACAACAACGACTGTAGAGATAATAACACCGATGGTAACAACAACGACTGTAGAGATAATAACACCGAGGGTAGACGACAACAACGACTGTAGAGATAATAACACCGACGGTAACAACAACGACTGTAGAGATAATAACACCGATGGTAACAACAACAACGACTGTAGAGATAATAACACCGATGGTAACAACAACGACTGTAGAGATAATAACACCGATAGTAACAACAACAACGACTGTAGAGATAATAACACTGATGGTAACTACAACAACGACTGTAGAGATAATAACACTGATGGTAACAACAACAACGACTGTAGAGATAATAACACCGCTAGTAACAACAACAACGATTGTAGAGATAATAACACTGATGGTAACTACAACAACGACTGTAGAGATAATAACACTGATGGTAACAACAACAACGACTGTAGAGATAATAACACTGATGGTAACAACAACAACGACTGTAGAGATAATAACACCGATAGGTAACAACAACAACGACTGTAGAGATAATAACACCTGATGGTAACTACAACAACGACTGTAGAGATAATAACACTGATGGTAACAACAACAACGACTGTAGAGATAATAACACCTGATGGTAACAACAACAACGACTGTAGAGATAATAACACTGATGGTAACAACAACAACGACTGTAGAGATAATAACACCGCTAGTAACAACAACAACGACTGTAGAGATAATAACACTGATGGTAACTACAACAACGACTGTAGAGATAATAACACTGATGGTAACAACAACAACGACTGTAGAGATAATAACACTGATGGTAACAACAACGACTGTAGAGATAATAACACCGATGGTAACAACAACAACGACTGTAGAGATAATAACACTGATGGTAACTACAACAACGACTGTAGAGATAATAACACTGATGGTAACAACAACAACGACTGTAGAGATAATAACACTGATGGTAACAACAACGACTGTAGAGATAATAACACTGATGGTAACAACAACAACGACTGTAGAGATAATAACACCTAAGGTAACAACAACAACGACTGTAGAGATAATAACACTGATGGTAACGACAACAACGATGTTAACGACAACAACAACTGTGGTAATACCACCGAGAATAGACGATAACAGCGGTGATCACGATAACAGAGATATGAACAACTGTAGGATAACAGCGAATATTAATGATTTCTGGGTCAGGGGTCATGTGATATTCTGCGAGTTATCGATTCACGGTGTGCTAGACATATGTAAATAAGTTAGTCAGTCTTTGCATTCCTTCTTGGCCTCGATCATACTGGTTGGGGATAGTAGGTATTCCACCCTATAAAGACATACTCTGCCTACTGTAGCGAACTTGAGACTATAACCAACAATAACTTGTCGATTGCACTCCAGCTCAGTGCACCACCTATCAAGTGGTTTTATGCTCATCATCATCACATGAATTGCCTATAAGCGTTAACGTTTCACGCTGCCCTGCTAGGTAGGCTCATCGGGTACTCTACCTTGCCCAGAGGTGACCCATAGACTAGCGGGTGAAAGGAGGTACCTAACTTCACAATGTGCAGGTATCGCAACTCTGGTTTAAATAGGTGCAGAGAAATTATGTAAACAACAACATCAACAACAACAACAACAACAAAAACTATGACGAAGACGCGTCGACAACAACATTAACAACAACAACAACAACAACATAGACGAACAAAGAATACTATCTAAACAACAATCAGTAACAATGTTACATGTCCTTTACATGACGTTGCCATCAACCCCCGATTTATATTTCTATACAATTTTACGTTCAGTAGTTTGCCATTGCTTTGTGAAAGAGAAGTCAATGTTGAAGTCCAACTTAATGCCAGTTTAGGGACTGAACGCCTTACGTTGACATAAGTGCACCGGAAGTTTAAGAGTGAGCGCTCTTATCATTTCGGCTGCGTTGACTGCTTATGAATATATAGTGCATTGATGCGAAAATACAACTCTTAGAATTGCTTTATTCATATGGTAAAACATAACAACATTATGCGATGACCATCAAACATCACACAAGTATAAAACATTGTAGCTGTATGACAACAACATTAATCTGCAAAACATATCACATCAAATGAGATGTCTTGTCTTGCGTATCCTTGTCTATATTCTTCTCTTGTGTTGTATTTTCTCTAGTCTTGTCTTGCATTGTCTTTTCTCTAGTGTTGTCTTGCATTGCCTTTTCTCTAGTTTTGTCTTCTTTTGTGTTTTCTCTTGTCTTGTTTTATATAGGCATGAATTCCCTTGTTTTTTTTTTCTCAAGTTTTGTTTTCGAAACTTGTGTCTAGCATTGTCTTTTCTTCACTCTTGTCTTTTCTCTGGTCTTGTCTTCCATTGTCTTGTCTCTAGTCATGTCGTCCATTGTCTTTTTTCTAGTCTTGTCTTCCATCGTTTGTTTTTCTATAGTTTTGTCTTCCATTGTCTTTTCTCTACTCTTGGCTTCCATTGTCTTTTCTCTGGTCTTGTCTTCCATTGACTTTTCTCTAATCGTGTCTTGCCATGCCATTTCTCTAGTCTTGTCTTCCACTGTCTTTTCTCTATGCTTGTCTTCCAATTACTTTTCTCTACTATTCTACTATTCTACTGTTGCACGGTTTATTGCCTGGCATATTTCGCTGCATCTAATCAGGTGCATACTACAGAGTTATATATGACATGAAGTGAATAAATGAACAATACTAAAGCTGATACACTTAAAACACATAGTCACAGATATTGTTGGAACGTGGAACATCAGTTATTCCCACAGTTATCGCAAATTCAAAATGAAATCTTTCTGCTAGCACAAAAGTTGAGAGGAACGAGTCAAAATAACAAGCCAGTTGCCGTGAATTTATCTGGGGCTAAAAATAATTTTTTCGTAAGCTTAATGGGAACGCTGCAGCTAAGTTGTGTGTCTTCTTACTCAGAGAAGAAAGGCAAAATGTCAGACGGCCTTCGTGCCCTATTCTTAACCCTTTGAAAATAAATATTGTTCGTTCGTTCGTACTATTCAGTTCTAACCCTAGTTGATCACTGTGTGCAACAACTGTATCGATTAAATGTTGCAGGACCTGTTTATTGTCTGCAATCAAGACTGTATCATCTGCATATCTAATGTTATTGATGTATCGACCCCCAGTGTTGATTCCTTCCATACCTTCTATATTTCTGAAAATATTCTCACTGTACAGACAAAACAGATCTGAGGACATTACACATCCCTGTCTCACACATCTTTTAATAGGCTGATATTGACCTACATCGTTCTCAATTCTGATGGCGGGCTTGTTGTTTCCAATATATGTTTTTTACAAGTCTAAGGTCTTTTCCATCAATTTGTAGATCTTCAAGCATCCTTGTCATGTCGACATGTCTCACTTTATCGAAAGCCATTGTGTAGTCAATAAAGCAAAGATATATATCGTTGTTTACTTATATAGAACGTTCAATTATACTGTAAATTAAAAGAGGCGTGGCCAAACAAGTAATGTATGCAGAAAGACAAAGAAGATTAATAAAATAAGACAGAACTCTGGTGTTGTTAGCCGCTTTACGCTGCGGGATTTACTGTGGGGATCTTAGCACTTATGGACTGAATGGCGCGATGTGCAATGAGGATAATCTGTCGACTAACTAACTAACTAACTAACTAACTAACTAACTAACTAACTAACTAACTGATTGACTGATTAACTAACTAACTGATTGACTGATTGACTAACTAACTAACTCATTGACTGATTGACTAACTAACTAACTGATTGACTGACTGACTGACCGACCAACCAATCAACCAACCAACCAACCAACCAACCAACCAACCAACCAACCAACCAACCAACCAGCCAGCCAGCCAACCAACCAAACATCTAACTAACTAACTAACTAACTAACTAACAAACCAACCAACCAACCAACCAACCAACCAACCAACCAACCAACCAACTAACCAACTAACTAACTAACTAACTAACCAACCAACCAACCAGCTAGTCAGCTAACTAACTAACTAACTAACTAACTAACTAACTAGTCACCTATATTGTTCGAATGTGGAACATCAATTATTCCCACAGTAATAGCAAATTCAAGATGAAATCTTTCTTCTTGCTTAAAAGTTATGAGAAACGAGTCAAAATAACAATTCAATTGCCAGGAATTTAAACGGGGTTGAAACGAATTCTTTCGTAAGCTTAACGGGAACGCTGCAGGAAAGTTGCATTTTCTGTGTTGAAAAAAAAAAATTGTCATCTGTCAAATTGTTAGTTGATTTGTTGACTATGTCCAAGTTTAACGTCAGGATTAAACAAGGCGGAGTTTCTTCTTCAGGCGTGCTTTGAGAGATCAAAGACCAGAATCGCTGGTTGCTCGTCTCGGATGATGATTGACTCGGCGTTTCTATTTGCGACGCTAATGAAAATCGCCGCGCTCCGTGGCCAAAGGCCTGCGAACGCGGTTCGTGAGCCGCTTACCAGGCGTTCGAAACGCAGCCGCTACCGATTTGTGCAGCAGATCGTGTCGCGTTGTGTTATAACGTGTTGGTATATTTTCTGGTCGTTCAGAAAGCAATTTCAGACTACTGAACGTGAAATGTGCCTAGTACATCAACAGCAGCTGAAAAATGCTGGTGTTGAATGCAACGTCCTGTAAGGGATATACAAAAAAAAAAAAAACTTAAAATCTCTGATGTCGCATAAGCGAGGCTGTTATAGCGACCGGATCTTCCCACTGTTAAACAAATACAGAATAACAGAGTGAGGATTATAATATAGAATGAAACAACAACATTTAGATTATAAATGGCACCGACATCATAGTTACTCGCTGAGTTGCAGTCTTATTGGGTTTAAACCCAGCCTGCATAATCTTATGTCCTCTCTTTGTCCTCCATTGGGGCATAGGTCCTAAACCAACTCGCCCTAAACCGTCCTATCTTTAGTTATACCATACAACTCCACCCATGTCCTCCCTATCCTTAGTTATACCATACCACTCCATCCGACTCCTCCCTATACTATGTATTTCTGTCTTTACTTTTCTTTCTTCATCTTGCGTTTTTAGGTCTTCCTACATCCCCCTACCCAGCTCCCCCACCTGTGGCTTCCAAGGAAAAGACTGTCTAGACATACCTATCTCAGCTTTTCTCAATGTAAGTGATCAAACATGGCATGGTTAAAGCTTGCTCTTTTGATAAACTAATAGACAAGACTGTTTGTGCATAGTGGAACATTCTAACAAAATGTTCATGTCAGTGAATGTCAGAACACAAAACTCTGATAAACTAAATGTAGACAATGTTATCTTATTGATAAATGAGAAATAACTCTCACTAGAGCACCAGAAACCTATGCTTGTATGTTCCGACAAACACCACTTAATGCTTTAACGGGACACCTATAATTTTTGTTTACATCAATGTATGAATGCTATCCCTTCTTGGCCTTTTGGCTAAGATGAAAGTATGGTATTTGCACCTGATCTTGCCAGGGCCACCAGCAGAGGAAATCATCCGAATGACACATAGGGACGTGGGGAACTGATGAGGCGGCTCTGGTTCTTTTGGGAAATATCGAGCCCTTATTTAAAAAAAAAAACAAAAACAAATTTCGATGAAAGAAATGTCATTTTAGAAAATTACAAGAAAAACGCATTAAAATGACCATATGTAATTTTAATGTTGGCAATGGGCATACCAATAAAAGTTATTATGTAAAGGGACATTACTCAAAGCAGTGTTAAAGTATAATTTTATTTAAATAGCTGTAGTATTTACAATAATGATGTAAAAATTGTTTATTGATATTTTTGCAATTATTGGCGTCATTAATAGTGTTAAAAATTTCAAGTGGTCGTCAAGGTTTTTGTAAAAGGTCTTGGCTTTATTTTATAAGTATGAGAATTTTGTAACGCAGTTTTTTATTATTTCTCGATATCTCATTAAATTTTGTTGTACTTTTAATGGCAAAGGTTCGAAATAGGCTCCATGAAAGAAATTTTTGTCAGGCCTGTAAACGGCCGTAAGTTTTATGATGTGGGGAGGGTCGTCTTGGTTTATACACTATCATCAACAGATGGTAGATAATAGTGGGTGTAGTGGTCGAGATATGTAAGTTACAGTACTCTCCCTCCGGATGTGGGAGTGGCTGTGGAGTGGGTATAAGACGGGATGTCGTTGTTAAGGAGGTGGGCGGATCGAGTGGTTGTAGTGTGGAACCGGGGTGGCAAAGTGGCTAGCGAGGAGGCCGGCGTGCCAGATGTTATTCTACTTCCACGAACAAACCATCATCATGTGTGACGACGATGTTGCTGCTCTTGTTATAGACAATGGATCTGGTATGTGCAAAGTGCGTTCCGCTGGAGATGATGCCCCTAGGGCCGTCTTCCCATCCATCGTTGGCAGACCCCGCCACCAGGGTGTAATGGTTGGTATGGGTCAGAAAGACAGCTTTGTTGGTGACGAGGCCCAGTCCAAGAGAGGTATCCTTACTCTCAAGTATTAAATTGAACACGGCATTGTCACAAACTGGGAAGACATGGAGAAGATCTGGCATCACACCTTCTACAATGAGCTCAGAGTTGCCCCAAAAGAGCACCCAGTCCTGCTCACAGAAGCTCCCCTCAACCCCAAGGCCAACAGAGAAAAGATGACCCAGATCATGTTTGAAATCTTCAACACCCCCGCCATGTATATAGCTATCCAGGCTGTCCTTTCCTTGTATGCTTCAGGTCGTACCACAGGTATTGTCCTGGATTCAGGTGATGGTGTTACCCACACAGTCCCCATCTACTGAAGGTTATGCTCTGCCCCACGCCATCATGAGGTTGGACCTGGCTGGTCGTGACCTCACAGATTACCTGATGAAGATCCTCACAGAGAGAGGCTACAGCTTCACCACCACAGCAGAGAGGGAAATTGTTCGTGACATCAAGGAGAAGCTTTGCTACGTTGCTCTTGACTTTGAACAAGAAATGGCCACCGCTGCCACATCCTCTTCATTGGAGAAGAGCTACGAGCTTCCTGATGGACAGGTCATCACCATTGGCAACGAGCGTTTCAGGTGCCCAGAAGCAAGGTTCCAGCCAACATTCCTTGGTATGGAATCTGCAGGTATTCATTAAACCACCTACAACTCCATCATGAAGTGTAATGTTGACATCCGTAAAGACTTATACGCCAACACTGTCTTGTCTGGTGGCTCAACTATGTACCCTGGCATCGCTGACCATATGCAGAAGGAAATCAGTGCTCTTGCTCCAGCTACAATGAAGATCAAGATCATTGCTCCCCCAGAACGTAAATACTCCGTATGGATTGGAGGATCCATCCTGGCTTCCCTCTCCACCTTCCAACAGATGTGGATCTCCAAACAAGAGTATAATGAATCTGGTCCATCCATTGTCCACAGGGAATGCTTCTAAATATCTTTAGATCTGAAATACTAACTGGTCATAACTTGTAGTTACTGTGACTATTATGTTTCTGTTCGTCACAGTAATGTCATATCAGTGCCACACAGTTTGCATTCATGCTTATTTTCTGACAATCAAAGCTCAAAGAAAACTTTCTGAGAGTTTAAATCAAAATGAGATGACTCCATATTTCATTTAGAGCACTAAAAAATTTTCAGTGTTCATTGTTGTATATTTAATTGCATTATCTCAAAGTATATTTATTTATACTGTGATTCATCATCAAGTGCCGTGCCGGCTGACGTAGGCGTTCGTGGCTCTCTACAGATCTCGGTCTTTGGTGTTCTGGATCAACTCTGCTGATGATATTCCTCCTTGCCATCGTCTAAATCCGTCCAGCATCATTTCACTTGGTCTGCCTCTGCCTCTCTTCCCCTCGATCTTTCCAGTTGTCACGATGTTCTCCAATGCCTCTCTTCTCATCACATGACCAAAGAAAGCTGTTTGTCTCTTTCTTATTGTTGTATATAGTGTTCTAGTTTCATTAGCCTCTTTCAGGCAATCGTTGTTAGTTACTCTGACAGTCCAAGGAATTCGCAACATTCGTCTTAAAAACCACACCTCTATTGCTTCTACGTTCTTCCTAATTTGTTCATTTACATTCCAAGATTCGCTGCCATATAGCATTTTAGCACTCTCTTTCTTACATTCATTGATAGCGACTTATTGCATAAGATACTCTTCATTTTCTGAAATGCGGCTTTTGCCTGCCCTATTCTGCTCTTAATCTCTGTTCCATTTGATGTTATAAGTGCCCCTGGGTATTTAAAATTATCCACTTGGTTGAGAATTTCTCCTTCTATTTCTATGTCAAATTTTGGTGTCCCCATTTTCTTTGATATCACCATTGTTACTGTTTTCTTGATATTCAAGGAGAGTCCTTTCTGTGCACTCTCTGATACTAAAATGTCCAACAATTGTTGTAGGGCTGTTGCACTATCCGCCACCAATACTGTGTCATCTGCATAGAGTATATTGTTTATATTTTTATATTGTTTATATATATATATATATATATATATATATATATATATATATATATTACCAAGTAGCTACCAGAGAAAGTCAGCGACTGGCAGGAGAGACACATCGCTCGGTGAGGTCTTTATGTGCTGAGCTAACGTGCTGTGGTGTAACCTTGCTAGGATGGTCTGACTTGGCTCCTAATCTGCTGGTCCGATTCTACACACATTATTGTATACGACACACATGCTTCGCATACACTTCTCACATACATTACACTTTTCTTTTAATAAATTAATTTTTATTAATTTTTAGAAGCTAGAGTTGTTGAGTATGTTGTGTTGGGGAAGAATGAGAGGGGGCATGATTCAGTGATGATAGAGAGAGAGAGAAAGAGGTGTCCATAAACTGAGGGAGTGTGGTGGACGGATTCTAGTGGATTCTCCAGGATAATGATAGGGGGTTCAAATATAATGTGGGTGTTGATTCCCCTCACTCCAGGGACGACACTAAAGGTAATCCACGACACCAGTCCCGCCTTAGTTGTACCCAAACCTTAGAAATTCAATAACACCATTAAGTCCTCCTCTTCATCATCCAGACGTAGCTGCTCCACCCCCAGGCTTAAAATGTATATACTAGAGTCAACCTAGTATATGTGAGCTGTCAACCATTCCATATTGCAATACATGCCCCCTCAATCCCTCCCCTCATGAAATAAAATCCTCCCGGCTGTCCCAGAACGGAATCAATTCGATAGAACCAGCAAAGGGAAGAAAGAGGAAGAGTACTGTGCATTAACACCCGACTCAACGTACATGCACACGCAAAAACATCCGCCTCGGCGACTTTCCAAAACGCCCGGCAGTACGACCTCGTCGACACACGAACCCCGCCGTACACATCGACACCACACTCCCAATACGACCAGCAAGACTATCCGTCTATTCCGACAGAGATTGAACCGGCCTGCACAAGGTCGCCACTGACCACGCCCACTTTGGCCACTCACAAATGATCGCCTACTAAATTAGTGGCGTGTTTATATATTCATAAGGATTGGCCAAACCCCGGCGTAGGGGCCAACAGCCACTGCTAGCAGTAGGTTCCTGCCTCAGTGCGTTAAGCGCCCTGTATCGGTGGGATCCTAATGTGCAGCTTCAGTGGCGTGACCGTTTCTAAACCAGTCAGGCATGTTGCCACGCGAAACGAGTCACGACCGGGAGGCGCCTTTATAGGTGGCTATTCAAGACGTTAACAACGAACATCTACCATACCTTATATGATAGAATTGCCCTCCTCTCAGCCTTCAGATCCAGTCAAGTATCTTTAACTACTGTAGAGACGGTCTGGAGGAGTACCCCAAAAAGGGCTCCATCCACCTTTGAATGGCAAGCTTTGATTATATGTAGCTTTCCAAACATTAAGGCTTGGCGCAATTCACATCTGGGTTTCAACGGCAGCTCGCAACACACTGACGTCACCAATTTCAGTGCTTTGCTCCCGCCGACGTGTTGTTTTCCGGGAGTTCGGGGAGTTCCCATAGCATTTTCTTCGAGATTATATGACGTCATTCTGAGGAAATCCAGAGTCCTCATGAGCAGGATTTTCTTAACTATACAGAAATCTATAAAAACTACGTTTTCTAACCAAAGCCAAAATCTTCCAGAAAGGTTTCCGACCCCGGGATCTCCAGTAGCTAAAAGTAGCTGGGAGATTCTCCGTCCGACTAAATGCCGAAAATACAAACACACAAATGATTTCGTGACATACCCTCAACGCCATAGAGGCTGTACCAACTCTTGACCACCTGGACACACTTCCCACCATAACAGAAGTTAAGTGTGCTATAAATGAACTTGCATCTGGCAAGGCTCCAGGTAAGGATGGGATTTAAATAGAGGTTATCAGGAGTGGGCAAGACACACTCACTCTACAGATCCACCAGCTAATAGAGCTATGCTGGCGAGAAGGACAAGTCTCACAGGATTTCAAAGATTCAAGCATCATACATTAGCCAGCTCCCTGGCCGAGGATTTAGCAGCTTTCTCCGTTAACCTCGAATACTCTCGTGGTTGACGTGAGCGCAAGAGAATTAGAAGTGGTTCGAGTCGCGCGAGTGACTTATGAGATTATGGAGCCGGTCGCTCAGAAAGTCGTGGCGTGCTGATGAGCGTAATCTAGCCTAGGAATCAACATACAGCTTAAAGATGCTGGTGTTGACCGCAATATCCTGAAACAGGATGGAAACGCGGGAAAAAAAAGCATCATACACTGTACAAGAACAAGGGCGATCGGAGCGACTGCAACAACTATAGGGGTATCTCACTTCTGTGTATTGTTGGAAAAGTATTTGCCAGAATTGTTCTGCGCAGACTTCAAGTCCTAGGAGATCAAGTCTACCCCGAATCACAGTGTGGCTTTCGACAGAATCGGTCTACCATCGATATGATATTCACATTGCGACAAATGCAAGAAAAATACCGTGAACAGAATCAACCACTGTTTTATTGCCTTTATCGACCTCACATTTCATTTGGTCAGTATTGAGTGTCTGTTCAAGGCACTAAAGAAGATTTTCTGCCCAACAACTCTTCTGTGCATTGTGGAATCGGTCCACACAGGCATGAAGGGTACAATCAAGTTTGATGGTGCAACTTCTGAAGAGTTTGAAATCAAGAGTGGGGTTAAGCAAGGTTGTGTATTAGCTTCCACCCTCTTTGGAATATACTTTTCACTTCTACTGAAATATGCCTTTCGTGATCAGGCTGGTGGTATATACATTCACTCACGCTCAGATGGGGCTCTCTACATTGTTCAGAGATTGAAGGCCAAGGCCAAAATTAGGAGAGTACTGATCAGAGAGTTGCTTTTTGCAGATGATGCTGCAGTTACGACCCACTCTGAGGAAGAATTACAATGTCTACTATCTGCATTCTCCAATGCTTGGTCTAAATTTGGTTTAAAAATTAGCAAAAAGAACACACAGATTATGTCACAAGGTGCACATGGGGTACCATTAATCTTTATTGACGACACCGAACTAGAGATGGTAGACCATTTTACATATCTAGGATCAGTGGTAAATAGCAAATTATCCCTAGATCAGGAAATCAACATCCGGATTGGTAAGGTAGCAACAACAATGCACAGGTTAAGAAAAAGAGTCTGGGAGAACAGGAAGCTTACTGCCAAAACAAAAGTCCTTGTCTATCAAGCCTGTGTCCTTAGTACTCTTCTCTATGGCAGTGAAACCTGGACAACTTACTCACACCAAGAGAACAATTTAAACAGCTTTCATATTCGGTGTCTGCGAAGAATTCTGGGTATTAAGTGGCAAGACAAAATCATAAATACACAAGTATTGGAAAGATCAGGTTGTGTGACGGTTTATTCCATGCTCAGTCTTCGTAGACTTAGATGGATAGGACATCTTAGGAGGATGGATGATGGTAGAATACCAAAGGACATCTTTTTTGGTGAATTACAGATGGGTAAGTGATCTCAGGGTCGGCCTCTACTACGATACAAAGATGTGTGTAAGCGGGACATGATTGATACAGGCATTGATAATGCACATTGGGAGCAAGTCGCCGCTGAACGTGTTCCATGGAGGGCAAACATAACAAATGGAATAGAGACAAAGGAGAAAATTATTGCAGATAAGTCACACACCGAGCGTGTGAGACGTAAGATGGTGCATGATGGTGGAAATGACCACGTTTTCACATGCACCCACTGTGAACGAACATTTACAGCGCGAATTGGCCTTATCAGTCACATTCGCTACCGCCATGGGTAAAAGTTATTATGCCTTTTTGAAGCACAAACTATCGTCTGTCAAGACGGCAAGGTGCCAATGGTGTCGTGCATTGTATCTTCTCTAGTTTTGACATGTGTTGTCTTTTCTCTAGTCGTATCATCTTTTTTTCTTTTTTTTTCTAGTCTTGTTTTATATAGCTAAGTCTTCCATTGTGTTTTCTCTAGTATTGCCTTCGATACTTTTGCCTTGCATTGTCTTTTCTTTACTCTTGCATTTTCTCTAGTTTTGTCCTCCACTGTCTTTTCTCTGCTATAGGCTTCCATTGTCTTTTCTCTACTCTTGTCTTCCATTGTCATTTCTCTAGTCTTGTCTTCCATTGTCTTTTCTCAATTCTTGTCTTCCATTTTGTTTTCTCTATTCTTGTCTTCCATTGTGTTTTCTCTATTCTTGTCTTCCATTGTCTTTTCTCTAGTCTTGTCTTCCATTGTCTTTCCTCAACTCTTGTCTTCCATTGTCTTTCCTCAACTCTTGTCTTCCATTGTCTTTCCTCTACTCTTGTCTTCTATTGTCTTTTCTCTACTCTTGTCTCCCATTGTTTTTGTTCTCTAGGCTTATTTTTCATTGTCTTGTCTGTAGTCTTATCTTGCCATGTCTTCACTGATCCATCCACCAGCCATGTAGCTAACTACGACGTTTTCCTCAGATTGATAAGTAAAAGTAAAGAACCTTCGATCAGGTTTTAGTCTGAACTCCGGCCATGAAACAAAATGCTCCGTATCGATGGGGATTCAAACACATGTATACCAGGCCAGCAGACACGCATGCTGGCCACAGGGCTACCACCACTCAGCAAGGTACAGTGCACATAGCACACATTAAGATCCTTAGGAGCTAGAAGTGACGAAGAGTAGACGGGAGACTCTCTCCTTCGTGCAAAATTGAAACTAGAAAACCTTCCCACTACAGACTGTGTATATGTTCAACACAATGTATTACCTTGGTGGATTTCAACACAGAAACCACATCCAATAGGTTGCACCTGGCATATTTCGCTGCATCTCGTCAGGTACATACTGCAAAATTATATATCACATAAAGTGAATCAATGAATAATACTTTGGCTGAACACTTAAACCACATAGTTACAAATATTGTTCGAATGTGGAACATCAGTTATTCCCATAGTAATCGCACATTCAAAATGAAATCTTTCTGCTTGCAACAACAACAAAAAAATTAAGAGGAATGAGTCAAAATAACAACTCAGCTGCCGAGAATTTAAATGGGGTTAAAAAGAATTCATTCGTAAGCTTAACTGGAACGCTGCAGCACAGTTGCATTTTTTGTTTTGAAATAAATTGTCAGCCATCAATTTGTTTGTTTTTTTCATTTGTTGACGGAGTCCAAGTGTAACGTCAGGGTTAAATAAGGCGGAGTTTCTTCTTCAGGCGTACTTTGAGAGATCCAAGACCGCACTCGCTGGTCGCTCGTCTCGGATGATGATTGACTCCGGCGTTTCTATTTGCGACGCTAATGAAAATCTCTGATGTCCCAAAAGTGATGCTGTTATATCGAAATGACCTTCCCACTGCTAAACAAATACAGAAAAGCAGAGTGAGAATTAAAATATAGAATGAATCAACAACATTTAGATTATAAATGGCACCGACATCATAGTTACTCGCTGAGTTGAGTCTTATGCTTCTCTTATCGTTTAAACACGGCATCCATCTTCGTTTGTCTACTCTTTGTTCTCTATGGGGACCTGGTCCTAAACCAACTCACCCCGTTCTATCCTTAGTTATACCATGCAACTCTATCCTTTAGTTTTCTTCTCCTTGCGTTGTTATTTTAACGCCCTGACCAGCTCCCCCCCCTTCCCCCACTTGTGGATTCCACGGAACAGACTGTCTAGAGTCTAGACATACCTATCTCAGCTTCTCACAATGTAAGTGATCAAACATGGCATGTTTAAAGCTTGCTATTCAAAAAAAAAAAAAAAAAAAAACGTAGACAAGATTTCTTGTGCATAGTGGAACATTATAACTAAATATTCTTGTCAGGGAATATCAGAATACTAAGATGTAGTAAACTATAGAAAATTAGAAATAAATCGCACTTTTAAAAAAAAATGTTGCATATCCCTTACATGACGTTGCAGTCAACACCAGCATTTTTTAGCTGCTGTTGATGTACTAGGCAAGTTTTACGTTCAGTATTTTGCCATTGCTTTCTGAACGACCAGCTCCCATACCAACACGTTATAACACAACGCGACACAGTTTGCTGCACAAATCGGTCGCAGCTGAGTTTCTTACGCCTGTTAGCGGCTCACGAACTGAGTTCGCAAGCCTTTGCTATAGCACCAGAAACGTTTGCTTGTAGGTTCTGAGAAAAATCGCTTAATGTTTTAATGGGACACCTATAATTTTAATTTACATAAATTTATTAATCCTATCCCTTCTGGGCCTTTTGGCTAAGATTAAAGCATAGTAATCTGCACTTGATCTTGCCAGGGCCACCAGCAGAGGCAGTCATCTGAATGACACACCGAGACGTTGGGCCTGATTGGAGGGGGGGGGGGGGAGGGGGGGGGGGGGCGGGGGCTCTGTTTCTTGGGGGAAAAGCCAGCCCTTATTTTAAAAAAAAAATAAAATAAAATTATAGATTAAAGAAAAGTTATGTAAAATTTCATTTTAGAAACCACATTGAAAGGAATACACGTAATTAGAATGTTAGCAAGAGACATAACACTAAAACATGTAATACTTCAAGGGACATTACTCTAAGCAACATAATTGTATATATTATTTAAATGCTGTAGTATTTAAAATACATTTTTAAAATTTTCTTATACAGAATATTGAGAATTATTGTCTCCATGTAGTACGATAAACATTTGAAGTGGTCTTCGAAGTTTGAGTAAAAATCTTGGCTTTATTTTACATGATTGAAATTTAGTAATGCGTTATTCTATTACTTCTCGATTTTCTCTGAATCATTTTGTGCTTTTAATGGCATTACCGGGATACCAAATCGAATCTTAAAATTTTTGCTCAGGCCTGTAAACGGCCAAAAATCCTTAATATCTGTTACGAGAGAGACCGAGATTTTTTCTAGGATTTCTCATACAGCCTGTGAGACATATCTGTGATTTTCCGGCAGTGATTCCGGTTGTTTTCACCACGTGTAGATCTGGATTAAAGATGTTTCTCTGTCGCGGATTAATAAAATATGTCAGTGACATTAATTTTGCGGCAGTGATTCCAATTGTTTTCACCACGTATAGGTCTGGATTAAAGATTTCTCCTGTCACGGATTATCGAAGATGGGAAACCAAATTGTAAAACGTGTCAAAGTCAACACGAGTGAAGCATGTGAGGGAGGATCGCTCCATCAAGCAAACACACTTGTGTTTTCTATATCAGGACCTCATGTATTTCGGTTCAACTACTCGCTGATGGCGAGCGTCTTGATGGGGCCTAGCGGGGGGATCGATAGGCAAGGAATAAAATCCATCTACCGTTTTGAGGACCCTAAATGATGGTACGCTATGCTGACACCGGAAGCAAAGGCGGCTCATTATGAACGGTTTCACGGGATGAAGCTTGAACTGTAGGATCCTAAATTAACTATTGTAATCGAAAACATAGAGAAGGAAAAGACCAAGGCTATGATTCCCTGGATGCCTACAACGGCAAAGATTGAGACAATGAAGCAAATGGCCGCGGATATTTCGGGAGATATAAATGCGGAAGTGCATAAACTTAAAAACAGCACGGACAAGATGTTACTTCTGTGCAACCCGAAAGACCCTCTGCCACATTACCTGGACATGGAGTTGGACGGGGTAGAAGATAAGCTACACCGTCTCTTCATCACAGTTCCGGGTGCTGTACGGCGTCTGCAGTCTGTGGGGAGGACTCCCACTATAATAATAAATGTCCGGCCAAAGTACAAACCCAGAAGGAGGCTAGACAGGCACAAAGAGTCTCCTCGAACCCCCAGACAGATCAACATACTAAGGAGGATGAAGACGGTTTCCAGCTGGTCACTGAGAAAAGTGGGCGCTCAGCTAAGAACCTGTCTGACGGCGAGAGCACGACACCTCCAGTCCCCCAAACCCCTGTTACCACACTTCTGCCCCTCAACAACCACTGACTACCATACACAGTCTGAAGCGAACAGGGCAAACACAATTCCGATTCCAATTCCAATTTTTAAAACAAAAATTCCAAATCTGGCCTCGTTCAACCTGCCTCTTCAGCTGTGGTTATTGTTGAGGTCCGTGGTTTTTGTGGGTTCATTCACCCTAATTCTTGTCTTGTGAGTTCATCTCGGACTGATTATGTTGGTTTGTGTCTGTGACGTCAGCTGGGAGTTGGTCTGATCCTTTGTGCTCGTCTCCTCTTGCGGTTTTCTTTGTTGGTGCAGGCACCTGGCTCGCCTGGCTTGTCTGGGTGCAGTCTTCATAAAGACTTTTTGTTTGATGTTTGGTTATAATTCATTTTGTTCTGAGTTTGTGTCACCTTCTCGTAGTTGCTGTTGTATTCTTCATCCATTTGTTTCGAGATGAGTTGCGTTTCCGTATGAAATTTCTCTTTCCATGTGCTGGGGTCATTTTTGTATTGTTTGCATCGTAGTCTAGCTTGCTCTACCCTTTCTTCGAAATCAGCTTCATGTATTACTTTCCTCTTCCATAGAGCTAAGCGGGGACTGTTTTTCTCGTCTGTGCTCCCGTTATTTTCAGGCTCCTCTAGATCATAGTCATCTACCTGGCGGGATGCTGATCTCATCTCGGTTTGCTTAGGTATTGTGGCTGGACTATTGGCTTCTGCTTGCTGTTTCTTATTGGTCTGTGGCTTGGCTCGATCATGAGTCTTTCTGCCTCCTTTTTTGTGAATTGTCTTCATCAGTTTCTCGATGTTTTTTGTTTTGTTTTGTGGTGTTCCATCTTGCTTCATCTCATCTGTTGGTTTGGATTGGTGCTGCGTCCTTTCGGCGTTCAGTAGTTTTCTTTCGATCTTGATCATTTGTAGGATTTCCTCGTTTTCTTTCTTCATCTTAGCCATACGCTCCATATCTTGTTTGATGTTGTACTGGATCTCTTTCATGACGGCCAGTAGCTTCTCATTATCGCTGGTTGGTTGTGGTGTCTGTAGTACCTTGACGTGTTTCTTCAACTCGTCTATCTGCTTTTGCAGTTGATCTCTTTCATCTTGTGCTATACCCGTGGCTGTCTCGCCCCTCCGCATTAGTCCCTTGAATGGTGTCTTTGTAGTGATCGAGATCTTTAAGGCGTCTCTGTATCATTGCAGGTACGGACAGTCCAAATATCTTGCTCCGTGCTTGCCCAGGCAGTTGGCGCACTTTCTTGTGTTGTTGGGTGCTCGGAAGTCTATGTCCAGCTTGGCCAGCGGACACTCCTTAAAGACGTGGTGATCGGCGCAGTACCTGCAGATTTCCGTCTTACTGCGACATGCTGCTCTGCTGTGTCCGTCCCTCTGACATCTTGGACATTGATTGATTCTTGGGATGAATCATTCAGGCTATTGAATGTTCTTGCTATTTGATACCTGGAGTGGTATCGCGCTCCCCTCAGTCGTAACCACCGCCAGCGTCGTAAGGATCTTTGAGTAGGTCAGTATCCGCTCCGCTTTCACGATTCTGATGTTGAGATTCTCCTCTTGCAGCTGCTTGAGGATTTCTTCGTTGTCAGCTCCACTTGAATCCGCTTGACCATCCATTGGACTGTTTTTGAGTCAGCGTTTCCGACTCTGGTGTCTTTCTCCTCCTTTTTCTTTGCTGTCTTGCATCTTGTCTGTGGTGGGCTGTCGATCTTCTCCATCTTGATAGCTTCAGTAGTAGCTGTAGTTTCAGGTTCTTTGATGCAGCTAGCAGGCAGGTTCTCCAGGTTCGTCTTCTTGGCTGTCTTTTCGGATCCCACGCTGCACATCTTGGATGCCACGTATCTTTTGGTGTTCTTGCAACGTGCCATTTTCCCCCGTATGAGGCTTCTTGACTTGTTTAGATGCTTGCTTGAAAGCACTCGTAGTTGCGAATGCGGCAACGACGCGCGAGGCCGGCAAACAAAAAGAAATGTGTAAGTAATTATACTAAAAAGATAACGACCAGCGCCATGACCGGAAGAGACAGTTAGTTAGTTAGTTAGTTAGTCGACAGATCATCCTCGTTGCATATCGAACCATTCAGTCCATAAGTGCTCAGATCCCCTCCTCAGCAAATCCCGCAGCGTGTAGCGGCTAACGACGCCAGTTCTGTGTTGGTTTATCAATCTTCTTTGGCTTCCTGCGTAGTGTTCTTGTTTGGCCACCCCTCTTTTAATTTGCTGCTCTCGCAGTCTGGTTGTAGATTCACAGTCATCACTTGGTCCTCACAAAAGTCTCACTTCTCGTAGAGCATTCAGAATGTCAGCCTGGTCCATGGCGCATCCGCCCTCCACAGTAGCCTCACCTGCGAGCTTGTCAGCCCGCTCATTTCCTTGTACTCCCGCATGCCCTGGCACGAAGATGAAACTAATCTTTGCCAGCCGAGACCGCTTCAGAGGCAGCAACCATTCTCTTCGGACCGACCCCTCCTCTATCCTCTTGATCATGTTCATTGAGTCGCTAAGGAAACAAGCCCTAGTGAATGTCTGTGTCTCGAGCCATGTTATTGCTTTACTTACTGCCATGACTTCCATGGTCAGGCTACTTGTGGTTTCAGTGAAAGCACCAGAGTCCTCCTTCACAATTCTCCCTCCGGCCCGAGCTGTAAAGGCTCATGAGCTTCTCACATGTCGCACGACCGACCCATCTGTGTAGATGACCGCGTCACCGTCTAGCGAATTCTTGAAAATCATCTCTTGTACTTCAGCCTCAACAGCAGCCGGATTTTCTTGTCTGCATTTTCTATCTAGTTGGATGCAAACTGAAAAGGATGTGCAGAAGTCTGTTGGCACTTGCACCCACTCCTCGCCAGGTTCTAAGTCCTCAAGTGAACACACCTGTTGAAGAATGTCTTCGGCTTGACCCATCCACGACCGTCCTCTTTTTAACCTGCTGCCCCTCACCTTCCTAATTTCACTATGCAGTGGATGTTGTGTGTTTGCGTTAATTCTGAGGTAGGCGCGTGCCCTGCAAACTTGTATTCTCTCTTCAATGGTTGGAAAATCAAGAAGGTAGCGCATTGCCCTGCATGCTGTATCTCTTTTACATCCAAGAATAATGCGCATAGCTTCATTCTGTATCCTTTCCATCCTTTCTATCTGCTTATGGCTGAGAGTCAGGATTGCCATTGCATACTCCAAAACAGACATGACCAGCCCCTCGTACAGAAGACATAGATGGCGCTGCTCACAGTTTGCTGCCGCCATCACCCGCATCGCTGCCAAACCCCGCTTGGCCTTTGTTATCACCTGGTCTATGTGCACATTATAAGCAAGGCTTCGATCAAACCGTATCCCCAGGTTATTCATTGCCTGCGTTCTTTCCACCGTCTCTGAACACAGCATTACAGTTGGTGTTGGATTGTTGACAATATGATTATTCAACGAGAACCAAGTCACTGTTGCCTTTGTTGGGTTGACCATTGCCCCAGCTTCATCACACCAAGTACTTATGCGATTGAGTTCGGTTTGTAGTTCCACATCAACCTCCTCTCTATCCTTACCCTGACGATACACTAAAACATCATCGGCAAACGACAATGTCCTGCCAGGTCCAGTGATCTGCTCACTGGTGATTCTCACGGTGTAGGCGTTGAACAGTACCGGAGATAATGGTGATCCCTGTGGTAGGCCAGGATATATTGTTGTTGGTTCCGAAGTCCAACTGCCACATCTAAAAACTACTTTCCGTTGGTAGAGGGCTGCAGCGATCCAACTAAGGAGGAATGGACTTACGTTTAGTTCAAGAAGCTGAAACATTAAAAAGTCCAGTGGTACTCTGTTGTATGCGTCCTCAAGATCAATCGCTGCAGCAACGGTTTCAGTGCCTGAGTGGAAACCTTCATAGACATCATGGGCAAAGACTGCTGCATTGATCCAGGTTTCTCTTTTTGGACGGTACCCACCCAGGGTGGGTGGGAAAACACCTTGCCTCTCTAGTTGGCTTGATATTTTCCTGGCAATTACCTTCTCCAGCAGCTTGCCTATTGTATTCTGCATGGTTATAATTCGATATCCCTGAATTTTTGTGTGGTCTTTGTCAGGCTTCGGCAAGGGAATCAGATAGCTGTGTAACCATTCCTCCTTGATGCTAGCACTCCCTATACTGTTGTTGTACATGTCTGCTAGTTTCTCTAGCTCATTGTCGGTACACCTATTTATGTCGTTGTATCTTATGCCATCAGGACCTGGAGCACTGTTATTTGATCGTCGAAGCACAGCCTTGATTTCTTTCACTGTCACTGTGTCTTCCTCCGAAGTGTTCTGGGCCTTGCATCTGTCTGAGGTGACCTCCTTGGCCAGATTTCGGCCTCCCATGTCTGTCTGGTTGCCCTGCTCAAGGTAGCGTTCAAAGAGGGTTTTGCCCTTGTCCTCGTCAGTCCTCTGCCAGGTGAGGTCAGCACCTTGGAAGTCTGAAATGCTCTTATTCTTGACTACACCACTCATGCTTTTATGTAGTCGCCAGAACAATTTCAGTGACTTGTCTGTGCGTACTCTTTGACACACCTCTGCCCATTTTCGCTTTTAACCACCTTGACCAGTTTTTTGAAATAGCTTACTTTTGTGTGCATCTCTCTTTCTAAGTGCAAGCCGGGACTAGGATGACCAGCTCTGTTCTTCTTGGCATTTTGCCATCTCCTTACAGCACTACGCTTATCCACCCAAGCCTTCTCCACCTCGAAACTCCACCACGGTGGCTGCTCCCAGCTTTTTTTCCTGCCCTGAAACGTTCTGCGCTTGTCACGTCTTATTTTACTCACCACATCTTGCCCTGTACTGTCATACTGGAACGTCTTTACCTTTAGCTTGTGCTGCCTGGTTCTGCCTTTCTCCACCAATATGCTGCACGGGTGGTGGTCGCTGCCATGGTGTCCTAGGACACACCATCTACACACTGTAGTGAGTGAAGGTGAAACTAGCGCCAGATCAATAGCACTGTCCTCATCGCCTGGACGGCTTGCTGTCCTGGTGACACAGCCACTGTTGATACAAACCAGGTCGATGGTTTCCAGTGCAGTCTCTAGCTCCTCCCCTTGTGTATTGGAGGAAGTGTTTCCCCATGATCTGCCTTTAGCGTTGAAGTCACCACAGAAAATAACATTTCTCTCGTGGCCTAATATGCCACTTAAGCACTGCCACTTCTGGGCGTCCATACTCGCATTGCGGGCATAAACATTAACCAACACGAATGGTATACTGGAATGAACTCTCAACGCCTGTATTAAGAGACATTGATAAAATCAACACCCACCACGACGAAGACTTTCATTTTCTTCTCCACGCCTCGTTAGTGGCGTGGATATTTCAAGCCCGCTGTAGGAATGTACTAAATATTTCCAGAAATGATACCATGAATACAGACAGTTTACACAAGAAACATATTTATTCTCAACCCGTTCTTATATTACAACCAAAATGGCAGCGGAAATTAACATTCGAGGTATAAGGTCTAAAATTAATCACCTTACACATACACAAATATAAACCTGCTTTTATTCTCATAAAGGAAGCTAACGTTACCATCGGACGAACACACATCATATATCACAACATGCTTATGTCTAAGACACTCATGTTTTAGTCTCAATACTCAACATATCGGGCTGGGTACAGGCAATAATACAGGCATCTGACAGGTGGCAGATTATAGAGAAGGACATGGACTGCCAGGGTAGGATAGCTATAGTACAGGTGGGAAATAACATACATAAATACACGATTGTCAACATACACGCACCGCCTAACTACAAACATCAGCCGCTCTCCTACTAAAAACTGGAAAACTTGCTATCATGCTCATATCGGGGTCACAACATTACTTTAGGGAGTGGTTTTAATTGCTTGCTTGCTGTGCATGGCCTGACAAATGAAGATGTAAGAATGCAAATTATAAACACCACAGGGGAGGATGAACATCAGTTAAAAACATTGAAAACAATTTTAGATATCTATGAGCTGACAGACACATACAGGCCGACGCATCCCCGTGGACCACATACAACATACACGAACAATGCACATAGAAGAGCAGCGCGATTAGATAGAATTTATGCGACCAGAGTACTTCATATAATACAAGGCAAGCATTTACAGGAGACACTGTACTTCACAGGCCATAAGGCTGTAGTTGCAACAATAAACACAATACAATCAATAACACATTTTAGAAGATCTCGTCATTAGAAATTTAACAGCACGCTTTCACAACATCTGGACTTTGTAGATTGCATAACAAAACCGATCCTCACATACACAAGCGATATAACAGCGGGTAATGTGAGAGAACTCTGGGAAACACTTAAACAAACTATACGAGTGAGAACTCAAACACTAGCAGCAGTAATACACAGGCAAAAACTACAACAAGAAAACGTATTGGAGAATGCAATTAAGCTCTCACTACAGACAGACAAAAATTCATCACACATCATAGCATTACAGGAAGAATGAGACCTCCACAGTCATAATCGATTTCAGGGGGCTTTACTGCTGAACAAAGTTACAAACTATAACAAAAGAGATACCGAGTAAATAATACCTAGCTATTGAACATAACATACAGCGAAGCAGACAGATAGGCCAGATAATTGATAGGGAAGGAAATATACAAGTCGAGCCACAACAAATAGCCTTAGCCTTTGAAGATTATTATGAGAACCTTTACACAGAGGAAAACACACAAGCGCACGTACAAGAAAATTTTATGAAATTCACAATACAACTCACAAAGGAACAGTAACTAACACTAGATACTGAATGAACACTAACAGATATAACACTAGCGGTTCACGGAATGCAGAAGGGCAAATCGCCTGGCTCTGACGGTATTACCGCTGAATTATATAAGTTTTCCTGTTCCTTTTCTAGGACCCTTTTACTAACAGTAGTCTCTGAATCTTTCTACAAACAAGAACTCCCATCCAGTTCCAGCACGTCTTTCATCACTCTTATTCCGAAGGTACAACACCGACAAGACACTTTTAAAGAGTTACATACCGATCTCGCTTTTAAACGTAGACTACAAGATTTTAACACAGGTTTTGACGAACAAATTGAAACTAGTAATTTCAACTCTCATTCATGAAGACAATAGCAGTGTAGTGTACAACACCGGAACATCTATCAACACACTCATTTTATAAGGGACTTCGCCAACTACACACGTGTAAAAAACTGTCAGTCTTCAATTCTATCTTTAGATCAAGAAACAACATTCGACAGAATATTTCACCCATACCTCCACAAAACACTCTCACACTACAACGTGGGAAGTTATTTTCGGACATTGATTCAAATTTTATATTTCAAACAAGAAAGTCGGGTTCTGTTAAATCATACCATCACTAATTCTTTCAGGTTGACTAGGTCAGTGAGACAGGGATCTCCTTTGGCCCCATTACTGTACGTTGTCGCTCTAGAGATACTTCTAGAAAAGATACGACAGGACGACAATGGCAGGGGTACTTTCATACCAGGGAAGGGTGAGCGAAAGCTGCGTGCTTATGCAGATGATACCATTTTTTTTTCCAACAACTGAAAAATCTGTATGGATCATTTTGGAAGCGTTTTCGGCAAAGGGGGTGGATCAAAATTAAACCTCCAAAAGTCTACCATAATGGGCTTAGGCAAATGGAAACAAATGGACTAACATCAAACAATTTTATAAAATTGTACGGAATAGTCTTCCCATGTCAACCAAACCAGAAGAAGCAAACAACTAGATCTAACCACAAAAGATATCACAACTGTAATTGTGTTTATTTACATTATTAATAATCGTATTATTATTATTATTATTATTATTATTATTATTATTATTATTATTATTATTATTATTATTATTATTACTATTATTACAACTATCATTATTATTACTTTTCTCATTATTATATTTGAATGTGCAAAATAAAAATAAAAAATCGGATTAATAATGCCGAAGAATACACCACAGCCTTTTCTCTGATAGACAGAGAGAGGAACAACTACAAAAATGTGATCTTTCACCTCTGTAACTATGTGACCCAGTAATTATAGGGAAGCCATATTTTAATGGGAATGATAATTTAAATGTTATTGTCCAAGCTCATGGCATTCGATGTACTGCTATGTCGAGTAAACATGAGATAGATCAAGACAGACAGACAGACAGACAGACAGACAGACAGACAGACAGACAGACAGACAGACAGATAGACTAGACAGATAGATAGATAGATAGATAGATAGATAGATAGATAGATAGATAGATAGATAGATAGATAGATAGATAGATAGATAGATAGATAGATAGATAGATAGATAGATAGATAGATAGATAGATAGATAGATAGATAGATAGATAGATAGATAGATAGATA
>JACEFZ010002760.1:0-14092 GCA_014155875.1 Cepaea nemoralis | reverse complement strand
GAGGGCTTTTTTTTTTTTTTTGCATGGGGGGCCCAAAGTGTTCAAGCCATTTGCCTCACACTCTGAAGGTCATGGGTTCGTTTTCAGACTGCCATGAGTGCAATTTTTCCAGAAACCCCTGGGGATCATTGCTGGAACTACAGAGTCCGTGCTTTGTGAGATGTTCTTGGGGCAGACGACTTGCCATTCTGCTGAGAGAGACAAAGGCACATAAGGTAAAACCTGATGTCATAAAGTCAATCCTCTCACCTTTAACCTTTCATTTGATTGTGAATGCTTCATTGCTATATAATTCAAGAGCCACAGAGGCACAGTAGTTAGTGTGCTGGTTTACAAAGACAGAGGTTTGAGTTCAATCTTCATCAGTAGCAAGATTAATTATTCTGACAAGTATGGAGCTGGGATCGAACCAACCTCATAAAATAACCTGATAATTTCAGAATTTACTGGGAATTATCTGGGAAGGACAGGTGGCAAAGATGGGAAGTGGCAACACCCACCTCATTATTCCATGGCACAGAATGTGTGAAGAGCCAACACATCACACTAAGACATGTATTTCCTACTGCTATCTCACATTATTGTTTCTTCTTCTTCTAATGCCTTCTATCCCCCCTAATGCCTTCTATCCCCCACTGGAGTATAAACTCACAGTATTGTTTCTTCTTCTTCTTCTAATGCCTTCTATCCCCACTGGAGTATAAACTCACAGTATTGTTTCTTCTTCTTCTTCTAATGCCTTCTATCCCCCACTGGAGGATGGGCCCTCAACCAACTGACACCAGATCCTCCTATTTGTTGCCACCTCCTGCAGCTCCCTACATATCTTCTCCATATAATTCATCTCTTAACACTTTCCTCTGTGTGTTTTCAGGTCTTCCCCTATTTATTTTCCCCAGTGGATTCTAGGGAAAGGACTATCTAGTTATACATTGACAGATTTTCTCAACGTGTGTACTATCGAGAGGCGGTGACTTTTCCTCAGTGGAATGTCTTTAGTTCTCTCCATGAGTAAAGAAGTTATGTTGTTAAACCCATGCTCTGGTGACCAAGTCAAACATAAGGACTGATACAGGCAGTATTAACAAAGGCACTTTAACTTTCCCGGATCACTAGTACCAATTTTATGAGGCTGGGTTGCACTGGTAATGTAAATCTACCACCCTGGGAACTGATACTGGTAGACATCACCCTAACCAGTGCACCACCACAGACAGCTCCAGACATTCTGAAAGGTGCAACAACTACAGCAACAGTAAACTAAAAGTCACCCTCAGCTGACAGACAATTAATCATGTATATAGGCCTTTCAAAACCAATGTCGACTCACCCTGAGGTCCTTGATTCCAGCAGTCACACCTTTGACTGACACTTCAATTTTGGAGTCACTGCTGTAGCTATATACATGTGAACAGAAATTATATTTCCTGGGTTGTTTTTTAAACTTTATAATATTTATTACAATTGTTATTGTTATTTTTCCATTTTATAAATAGATGGGCTTATCACACATGCATGTTTTGTTTCCAGTGTTTAAATATCTGTGCTGTTTAACTGCTACAGCTCAACATTATCTTGGGGCTGTCTGCCCCCTTCTGTACAAATTCAACCAATCATGAACATATCTGGGGGTCAGCTTTGCAGAATGGATTCTTCTTCTTCTTCTTTCGTTCGCTTGAAATATGTCTATATCTGCAATGTCGTCTCTTGCATGAATTGAACTTTTTTTTTTTCAGTTCACACAGTGGTCCATAGAGTTTATCTTCCACTGTCGTCTCTCTAGGCCAGAAGGTTTGCCTAGATATGTTATATTTTGGGCAGTCTTGGAGTATGTGCTCTGCTGTCTGCGACGCCAATCCACATGTGCACATGGCTGTTTCACCAATCTTGAATTTTGTATACATGTGGTTGCGTAATCTATTGTGTCCTGTTCTGAGGCGCAGAATAATGACTTGTTCTGGTCTGTCCATAACGTGGTAGTCATCTTGAGCAGGTTTTGGTGGCTTTCTGACTGATTTGATCATTCTTTTCTTTTGGTGGTATGTAACGGGCACATCAGGCTATTCTTTGGCTCCTTCCTTAGCCAATTGATCAGCTCTGTCGTTTCCGGGTACTCCACAGTGGGATGGTATCCACTGTATGGTGACTTTATGCTGACTGCTAAGTTCAGAAAGTAGTGTCCTTAGTACTGGCAATTTCCCAGAGAGGAGCGCCTCGAGTACTGATTTTGCATCTGTTAGTAGCACCACAGGTTGTGTACCATTGCTGTTATTTAGTAATTTCTCTGTTGCTATCTTGATTGCCTCAATTTCGGCATCATAGTTATGGCAGTACTTTCCTGTCGGTACTCTGGCTGTGTCCCTAGTATTATTTGGGTATTCTATGTACACTCCCGCTCCTCCATTTCGAACAGCATTTTGTGCTGACCCATCTGTGTAGACTCGGATCCAGAGATCCTGTGGGTATTCTTCATCAAGGAAGCTGAGAGTGGCTGTTCTGCGCTGCACACTGTTCTGTTCTTCCTTGTCAAATATTCCTCTCACTTTTGTCTGGATTTGTAACGATAGTCTATGCTCATCTTTCCATGGAGTTCGCTCTGGAATAGTTGTTAGGGGGATACCAACTGTGGGCAGATCAGTGGTTTCTCTGCAGAGTCGTTTGGCCTGGTGGATAAAACTACTTCTTTTCAACCGCCCCATAGCTAGGTTTTCAAATCTGTTCTTCATAGGGTGGCCTGGCAAGCTGAGGAACTTTTCTGCTTGTATTAGCGTTTTCGTATCTCTGCGCTCACTCAGTGCCTGTGTCCTCCCCATCTTCTCCATTTCCACTATAGGGGTTGATCTCATCCCTCCTGTGGTGACTCTAAGTGCTTGATTTTGCACCTTGTCCAGCTCTTGTAGTGTGGTTTTTGATGCTGAACACCACGCAGTTGACCCATATTCCAGGTGTGGTCGTATGCTCTGTTGGTAAACTTTGCTAAGTATTTTCGTACTGGCTCCCCATGTGGTTCCACTTAGCTTTCTCAGGATGGCTATTTTCCTTCTGGCTTTTGCTACTGCTGTGTTGATGTGCTTTCTCCATGTCAGCTTGCCATCAAATGTTACTCCAAGGTATGTTGGTTCTTTATCTTCTCTTAGGAGTGTTCCATTTATCTGGATGGTCCCTGCCTTTTGTTTTGGAGAGAGGGTAAATAGGGTGGTGCTGCACTTGTCAGTGTTTATGCTGACATACCATCTATTTGCCCATGCAGCAAATGTATCTACAGCTCTTTGTAGCAATCTGGTGGCCACTGATGCATATTCATTTGTGCTCCATAGAACCAGGTCATCGGCGTACATTGCCGCTTTAATTCCATGCGGTAGGTGAGCAACAAGATCATTGATGAAGATTAGAAAAAGTGTGGGGGACAAGACTCCACCCTGGGGGACACCGTGACGCAGTAGTACTTTCTTGCTCTTGAGTCCGTCTATCTGTACTCGGGCTATTCTGTTGTGCAAGTATGCTTTCACCCATTTGTACATTCTTCCATTGACTTTGCAGTTTCTCAGTTTCTTCATCAGACCTTCTTTCCAGACTTTGTCAAAGGCTTTCTTCAGATCTATCCATGCCGCAAGCACCAGCTTCTTCTCTTGGAATGCATCCTCAATTTCTTGAGAGAGGTAGGTTGTCTGATCTTCCGTAGAGTAGCACTGCCTAAAGCCAGCCTGCTGCGGCACAAGGATGTTTTTACTTTCAATGTACCACTGCAGTCTGTGATTGATGATGCGCTCCAGTGTTTTGCAGAGACAGCTGGTGAGGCTAATTGGTCTGTAGCTAGAGGCAATGGAACCATCTTTCCCTGATTTTAGGAGGGGTATCATGATTGCTTCTCTCCAGGCTTGTGGAACACTGCCTGAAGTCCAGCTGTTATTGAAGATCTGCAACAGCTTTGTTTTGGCCTCTGTTCCTAGGTTCCTGATCATTTCATTGGAGATACCATCAGCTCCTGGTGACTTTCTCATTTTCAGTTTTGATATGGCTAGCTCCAGTTCGCTGATTGTGATGAGTGCCTCCAGAACCTCATGTACTATTTCCTTCTGTCCTGTATGTTGTCGTTTCTCTTGAATCTCTTGTTGTTTCTCTGGACTAATTTTGATATTGCTATCTTGTGCGAACGAGTCCGCAAAATGGTCAGCTGCTTGCTTTCTTGTTAAGATTTTTCCATCTTTATGTAGCGCAATTTTTGAGTTTCTCCCTGTGCCCTCGTCATTAAGCTGTTTTATTAGCTTCCACAATTTCCTTGTGTCTCTTTCAAAGTTCAGAGACTCCGTTTTCTCCTGCCAGCTTTTCCGTCTAGCCTGCAGCTTGGCCCTTTGAAATTTGGCTTTTGCATGCTGGAATTTATTGTGGTGCTCTTGGCTGGGTGTGGCCTCTGCTTGCTTTCTACACACTTCAACATCATTATGCAACTGTTCCAGTTCACTACTCCAGTAGGGTTTATATTGTTTACGGGCTCCTCTTGGTACTGTTTCTCGCGCTGCCTGTAGTATGCATTTCCCAAACTCTTCAACTACTTTATTTATGTCTTTCTCAGTGTTCAGGTTTCTAACCAGTATGCTGGTGCGATGCTTGTACATTGCCCAGTCTGCTTTCTTGTAGTTCCACCTCGAGAGGGTGCTGCTTTCACTTACAAGCTCATTTTCTATGGTTAGAAAGACTGGCCGATGGTCACTGCCACCAAGTTGTTTCCCAACAATTCGTGTAATGTTCCACTCCAGGTCTGGTGAATGAAAAGCCAGGTCAGGTGTAGTTGTAGAGTGCCATGATCTCGAGTAGAAAGTATGTGGGTCGGACGGCTTGTTAATCAACATGAATCTATTCTCATCCTGCCAGTCTTCCAGTCTCTCTCCTCTCTGGTCCATGTGATCATAGCCCCAGCTCTGCGAGTGGCTGTTGAAATCGCCACACACAATCATTTTTTCTTTTAGTGGTAGTGTGTCCAGTGCCTGTGGGCGGTCAATTGGACAGTAGTAATTGATCAAATGTAGATCTGTATTACCTGTCTTAAGTTTAAGTGTCTGATACTCAGCCCCTTCCATGTAGACTTTGATTTGGGAAGCCATGATGTTATTTCTTACAAGGGTCAGTATCCCACCTTTTCGCCTGTCCTTTCGGTCAGATCGGTAACACTGGTAGCCTCTGATTTTGAAGGCTATATTTTCATTGAGGTGAGTTTCTTGCAGGCAACATATGCTTACTTTTTCTTGGTCTAAAATTTTTCTAATTCTATTTTTTTGTTGCTGACTCCCTCCGCATTCCAGTGCATTATTTTAAGTCTTCGTTTAGTATGGCCAGTCGTCCTATTCTCATGTCCCCTGGCTCCACAGGACATCTGAGAAGGACCTCCAGTAGTTGGGGTTGGACTCTTTCGAGACATAGGGCCCGGCACTGCACCTGCCTGGGGGTCCAAAGCAGGGCGAGCACCATAACAATTAGCAGTAGTCGACATATTCCATTTTGCGTGATTGCGTGGCATCCTGATTTCTGTGGTGCGCCTCTTGGCTGGTTGCCTCCGTCTTCAGCACCTTTCTTTGCTAGAGCAGACTGTGGTCTCACTCGAGTGTAGATGTGTACGCGCGCACACGCCTGTCTGCGCATGCATGTACGTGCATACACATCTAGAGCATACTGGTTATTTTCCGGCGCCAGAGACTCGCCGTCACCCCTTCTCCTGTTAGTTTAAACGGGCCCGCCACGTGAAGGCCAGGAGTTGGACTTTTGCTGCATAGGTTATGTATTCACGAGCCATTGAGGTATTTGAGCAATGTTGGGCGCTCACCCCAACACCGCGCCTCGGCTACATACAGCAACATTTGGAACCCGCAGAATGGATAAGAGCGCTTGTTCTTAAACATCCGGTGTGCTGATGCCGAGGTAGCGGGTTCAACCCTTACACTGGTCAGCTGGATAAAAATATTGACTTCTCATGCTTGACTTGGGGATGTAAATTGCAAGTACCTCAGAAGTCGGAGTGGGCTCACCTGATGGCGAGAGACACTGGTAATAGAGGAAGCTAATCCACACGCAAAAATCAATTCAGAGCACTAGAAGTAGTAACATTTATGGGCTATGCTTGAGTTAAGTGCGCGAAGGTTTAACAAAATAAATGAACAAGTATACAAGCCGCTTGATGTGAGTTGGTTGAGGTTCTATTCTACTCTAGGAGATAAAAGGCAGAAGAGGAAGTCAGAAGAAGCTCATCATCAACATCAAGTGACCTATGAACTGAAAGTTGGCTGCAATGAGTCTCCAACATCTTTTGTCCTTCATCTTTAGTGTACTCATATAGGCTTCTTCCAGTCCATCTATTCCGATTGTCCATTTTGCAAGTTTTTCTTCTTGAAGGCTTCAGGACACTTTTTTCCTCCAGCTTATTCTTTAACCAGAAGCTGACTCTCTTTATATAACCAAATAACCTTACTGTCTTAGATTGATCTCATTCAGTAATGTTAACTTCAATAAGTTTTTTGGGGGTAATATTTTTTAAAATTATTTTCTTCTTCTGCCATATCCTCATTTTTTTTCCATACAGTCACATATGATACAATCCGAAAAAACTTAAAAAATTATTTTATTAATCATAAAAGTTTAAAATTCTTCCTAGTACCTACATTTTTTACACTTTTCATCTAGGCTAAGCATGCATTTAATTTCTTTTTTATCTAACAATATTTATGCTTCTAGAAATCAGAAATACCTACACACTTCTCTTATCTGTGTTTCCCAACATCCGCATTTCTTTGATGTAATCTCAACTTAACAGATGCAATAAAGTTTACAGAAACGAACCTGTTTAATGTGCAAACTAGGCAGAATCATGCTGTGGCATTCACTAATAATCTTTGCAGGACTGTAAGAAGTTAGATTGGAAATTCACTGTGATAGTGAGAGGAAAGATCACATTTAAGAACATTAGGACATACAGAGAATAACTTTTATTTTACGTTAATTTTCAAACAACTAGTTGCTGCATGCTTCTAATGCCCAATAGTGCATGTATGTTTTTGAACAAAGAATCTGAATCTTTTTGTTACTTCTTAAGCCCTCACACTAACTAATCAGCCAGTTTTCTTTCACTGTCTTATATTTTCGCACTATTTCTATATGTGAAAGAAGGGTGATGTGCTCAGTATCACACTGGCCACCTGTACTTCCCAGAACATTTCCTGGTACCCATGTTGTGCTGGGTCAATATGGGAGTCTAGAACAATTCTGTTTTAAATCCCTTACTCATCAACTCTTTTCAGCTGCTCGTAACCTGGCTGCTGTGACTTTACATAACCCTGATCGAGAGACTGGTGGTTGTCCATCAAGAATGATGACCATTCATTTCATCCAGTGGGGATGAAAGTTTGCAGCCGTGAGTTCTAAGATGGCTGGTAAGGCCTATTTTAACTCAAAATGTTCTTTGACAATGTGGGCAAAGAATGCTTGACGTTTCAGGAGGAGGATCTCCAGCAGTGGATTTTTTGTCCAGCCTTTTTTTCACAGCTCTTGCAGTCCTGTTTGCTCCACAAGTGACAACACCCTTGTGTAATGTATGAATTTCGGTCTTTGGCAGCAGTCTCGAATGAGGGACTAAGCAGATGCTGAATCCTGCCCATGAAGTGTCCAGCAGACTAGCGGAGGGAAGAAGGTACCTGACATCTCCTGCTGATGGTTTTCCCGACTCTGCTACATTCTCAGCTCCTTCATCAACACATGGAGAAATCTCTAGCACCTATTTAAAGAAGCTATGTCAAGCCTAGGGCTCTATTTGGTTGGAAAAATCCCACCTCCATTGAAATCGAACCCAGGCAGCTACACTCATAAGCCAGCTGACTATCAACTATGATACCACAGCTCTGGAAATGTACACAGATGAAATGAAAGACAATGAAGTCAAACACAGAAGTCTACACCCTTTAATCACAAATATATCAATGGTACTTACTTGAGTTCCAAGTCCATATAAATCTCATCTCTTCTCAGTTTTGAGTAGACCTTGACTCCGCCGACACGAGGAGGCTGAGATGGAAGGAAAGCAGCACACAAAAGTCACAACTAGAGTGAGAGCTAACACTACACAGAGAAGAGAATTAAAGGCATAGATGAGTTATATGGGGAGGATATGTTCACAGCAGCATGAGGCAGCTAAACATGGGACTAACTAACTAACTAACAGTTGCAGTGAATTTGTGTGCCCCAAATAGGAAATAAAGGGCAAAAGAATTGTTATAACTTCCCCTCAAGTGTGTTTATCTTGCATCTGATTTCTTGTATGAGACAGGAGGGTAATATCAGAAAAGTCCAGAACATCAAACTGCCCAGTTAAAATCAATCCCCCGGGAAGGTTAACCCGGTCAACAAATGCCTGCAGAAGTCAAATGTTTCGGCCTAACAGCACAAGAACGCAGCTCTGCTGTAAACAGGCACAACGCAATCACGTCTGGAAAAAAAAAACTCTGGACGAACGCAGCAGAAGAAGAAGAAATCAATAAATTCCAATTCTGGAGACAGTTGTTGTTGTTTCATAATCCAGTCTATAGTCAGTTAAGAATAATAAAGGTGACAAAAGGCATTCCGGTCACACTCCTGCTCTATTTCTAGTGTATCTGTTCATTTTTCCTAATGAAGAAACTATGCAACTAACTCACACATATATCAACAGCTAACTAACTCACACAAAATGCACAGCTATGCGACTAATTCACACAAAATGAACAGCTATACAACTAACTCACACAAAATCACCAGCTATGCAAGTAGATAATGAGTGACATGTGGCAGATTGACCAAACACAAAAGATGTTTTCACTTGTGTGTTGACATATGCTTCCTGATTATAAGCATGGCAGCATAAAACTGAATCATCTGTTATTGGTTTACAGGCTAATACAAATTGATAATAAACTGTGAACTGGAATCATACTATAAATAAACATGTAGGACAATGCATAACAGATTTCAGGGCAATTAATTAAAGAAACAGTAAATTAACAATGAAAGTTAAATTAATAAAACTCACATTTATAAATACACACAACATATCTCCTGAAGAACAAGGTGAAATACAGAAGGAAGTATTTTTGTAACACCTTGGAGCACGCGACTGATGAAACTCCATGGCATGGATGCACATTGTGTCAGGTTGTTTCAATAACAAATTCAGCAAAGAAGAAGGGTGTCTGGAAAAGATTCCTATTCATAGCCTCTGCCATATGGCTAGGGTCATCATGATTGTTCTCAGGCTTCTGTTACACCTGCTGCCATTCATTTTCAACACAAATGTTTCTCTGTGCCAATCTGTAGAGCATTTTTTTCTCTAGGTCGTTACCTGTCTTTTTTGTTTCTCAATCTCCTTGTCATAACATTATCCAGATTACTTCTTATAACATGACAAAGGATGTCTGCACAAGATCAATGCATTCTGTTGGAGCTGCGATTTGTGGAGAAGTATGGTCACTCTTGCCTGTCAGCAAGGCGCTGGATGATGATGATGATGATGATGATGATGATGATGATGATGATGATGATGATGATGAAGACACCACGATATGCACATATGTGTGAGGGTCTTGAAAAAGAAACTGCAGTAGAAGACCAGAAGCAAAAATATAATAATGCGAATGTTCACAACTGAGTCACCAACAACACACTCACAATGTCTCCCAGATCGATCTGACTAAACTTGAAAGTCTGTAGAGATGCTGGCAGGCTGGCCCTGACAGTTGGCTCCACACTCTCTCTGAGAATCTTCTCCACATATTCTCCAATATAGGGCCACATGTGGCTCAGAATCTGAAACAGATTGTGTTAATATAAATCATGGTATCTATTATTTATATATATATATATCTGTCTGTGTGTGCGCATGCATGCATGTGTCTGTGAGTGTGTGTGCATGTCTGAGTGAGTGTGTGTACATGTATGTGTATGTCTGCATGTGTGTGTGTCTGAGTGTGAGCATGCATGTGTGTGTATGTCTGTGTCTGTGTGCATGTGTGTGCGCGTATGTATGTTTGTGAGTGTGTGCGCACATGTGTGTAAATGTCTGCAAATGTGTCCATGTGCACATGTTTGTATGTATGTGTATGTGTGCGCACTCGTGTGCATCAGAGTGTGTATGTGTGCGTGCACATGTGTGTGTGTGTGTGCACTCGTGTGCATCAGAGTGTGTATGTGTGCGTGCACATGTGTGTGTGTGCATGTTTGTGTGTATGTCTGAATGTGTGTATGCATGTGTGAGTATGTGTGTACGTGCATGCGTGCATGCGTGTGTGTGTGTGTGTGTGCATGTGAGTGTGTGTATGTATGTGCGTGTGTGTGTTTGCCTGTGTGTGAGTGCTGGCATATTATCCTATCATTTGCTATCTCATGCAGAGCCCTCCATCTCCTCCCGATATTACTCATCAATGTCTTTAATTATCCTCCCCATGTTTTTTTGAGTCTCCTATTTTTGTTTTGCTATGTGGGTTCCAGAGGAAGGATTTTCTAGCTACAGTAACACACATTGAGAAAACCTGAAGAATAAATTTCCTGAAAACATACTAAACTTGCGGATGCTTTAGCGTAATGGTTAGGACGTTGTGCTGACAATGGCACCACATGTCCTGCACCACAGTCTTTTCCCCCACTCATTTTATATGGCTGGGTCTACCATGGAGCAATATATCCACACACAAAATCTCATCTGAAAGAGGATTTAAACCCAACCACCAGAATGGCCAGTGAGTGTCAGCCTCATAAAAATGTGCAGTGGGATATTCTTGAAAGGAAAGGAAGCAGAAAGGAAAGGAAGCAAAAATAGCGCCAGCTACAAAACCTTATGTACAACAAACTAGAAGATGTGAAGGTCTACAACTTTACACTCAAAATGTTCAATGGAATTAATTTTACTCTATTTATACACACAAACAGTAAACAAACAGTTCATGAAAAACACAACGCTACATTTGCCACAAAGTAATTATACATACAATTTAATATATCCCCTAAACACTTAACATATTCACACCTGCAGCAATGGGAAGGCAACAGAATTTATATTGTTGTCAACCATGCCACCATTGTTTTATTATACTGCTGTAAACCATGCAACCATTGTTGTATTATATTGTTGGCAATAACGTTTCATGATGTCATAAAAGGGTCCGGAGATGCAATGTTCATGTCTTTGTTATCAGAAAGCTGTCATTGCAAATAAGCACAACCTGTTCATGATAATAATTCATGTATTCATCAATTACTTTAGTTGTGGAAGTTGATAAATATAGGAGGGATTGTTGCACCAGTTTTGGTGTGTGTGTGTGTAAGGAAGGAGGGTGTACGTGTGTATGTAAGGAAGGAGGGTGGTGAGAGACATGAGAGCTTGCATGCCTCGCTGTTTTCTGAGCTTGGAGAGGGGATGAAGTGTTCTGCAGTCATCTTATGATAGTACTTCAGTACTGGATCGAGAGAATAGTCTCCACACCAAACTCACTCTGTTTGGCTATTAGAACAGTGGTTCTCAACCTTTTTTGGCCCATGCACCTCTTCACCATATGTTCAGAATATTCCCCCCTTTCGTATTTCCTCCCTATAAATCCCCCCCCCCCCCCCTACATGGTATACATAAAAATGGAAGCTAAATGTAATAACACATACTAGAACAAGTACAGAAATCTACATAAAACGTGATTCGCAGGTCTCAAAAATAAAAATTTTGTTGCGTATCCCTTACAGGACGTTGCAGTCAACACCAGCATTTTCAGCTGCTGTTGATGTACTAGGCAAGTGTTACGTTCAGTAGTTTGCCATTGCTTTCTGAACGACCGGCCCCTATACCTTTTTCGAAAAAACCAGCACTGCCGTGTTTCGAACCCGGGTATACGGGCTCGCAAACCGTGTTCGCAAGCCCTTTAGCCAGAGAGACCTGGCAGGTCTGCTTATGCTATAAAACAAATTTCAGAAGAGTGAGAAGTACAGAACTGTAAAGTATGGAGGGGAAAAAAATATAAAGTAATCTTGAAATAATCTTTAATTCCCCCCCCCCCCCCTGGAAATCCTAAAAATCCCCCACCCCCCTTGGGGGTTAGGGGGAGATTCCCCACCGATTGAGAACCACTGTATTAGAAAGTCCCCTTGCAGAAACCTGCTGTGGTTATATGAAGTGTTAGAACAATCACATTTGTTGGGCCTGAGTGCATGCAGAAATAGGTGGTCAGTCTCTCCCTCCCATAGCGAATGCTGAGAGCAGGCATTTAACCCTCTTCCGACCATACTAATGCCATTGTCAACACAACGTCCTGACCATTACACCAAAGCACCCGCAAGTTTAGCATGTTTTCGGGACATTTCTTCTTCAGGCTCACACTACTAAGATATAATAACAAGTTACAACTCATGGTTTCCAACTAAAAGAATGAGAACTTTGTTAATACTTTTATTGTGCCTCATCAGACTATAATTTTGCATATATACAATGGAACAGTCACACAGGTTCACAATCGACTGTATACCCTCTAAGTGTTTTCTAATCTAGACTCAAGGGTAGGTTAACAGAAAAAATATACACCCATTCACACACACATCCATATACACTCCTACCCCACACACACTGGCACTGTGGATAAGGGATTACGAATGCAATTCACAATCTCACAATCAAAACACAGCTGCGGGCAATTTGGAAGCTGACGGCCTTGCGCTGGTTTTCATACAATGGTATGAGTGTTGGTTGTTCAGAAAGCAATGGCAAACTACTGAATGTAAACTTGCCAAGAAATCACAAACAGCCAAATAATGATGGGGTTGACTGCAACATCCTGTGAAGGATATGCAACTAACTTTTTAACCCATACACACCTACACCAACACACACACTTCCATAATATCCCCTCTCCTAAGCACACTTAACCATACCTCTACACATCTACACCAACATGCTCACTTCCATATAGATCTCACCTCCCTCCAAGTACCCTCATCCACATCTGTACACACTAACACACATACTTCCATTCATATGATACCCTCCCCCATCTCAAGCACATTCATCCAACATACATGCATACACAGCCATATATTCCCACAAGCACTCTTACCTACACCCAATCCAACACACACATACATGCAAATATCCCAACTTTAGACACACTCACCCACACCAAAACACACTCACCCACACCAAAACATACTCACCCACACCAAAACACACTCACCCACACCAAAACATACTCACCCACACCAAAACACACTCATCCACACCAAAACACACTCATCCAAACCAAAACACACTCACCCACACCACAACACACTCATCCAAACCAAAACATACTCACCCACACCAAAACACACTCACCCACACCAAAACATACTCACCCACACCAAAACACACTCACCCACACCAAAACACACTCATCCACACCAAAACACACTCATCCAAACCAAAACACACTCACCCACACCAAAACACTCACCACACCAAAACACACTCACCCACACCAAAACACACTCACCCAAACCAAAACATACTCACCCACAACAAAACACACTCACCCACACCAAAACACTCTCACCCAAACCAAAACATACCTCCATTAGTGAACTTCAAGTACACTCACTGACACCAACATTTACACTTCTATACACACCCACCCTACTCCCCACTATGTATATTTATCCACATGCACACCAACAGACATGTTTCCATAATAAACCACATACACTCATACATACATCCACCCAACCCACATGAACAAAAATCTTACCTTGTTTACCCATTCTGCTCTCTCCACGTCAGGAAAATTCACCTGTGGGTTATTATAGGTTTATGATTATGGACTATATGTGATGGCATGATGATTACTGATGGTAACATCTTATCTGGTATAGAATTAAGTTCCTCTTCATGCATCCATTGTAGGACAGTGATTGTGTTGTGCCTGATTACCGTAGAGTTGGCATTTTTGCAACTTTTGGCTGACACATTCAACAATTCCAGCATTAGAGGGGAGTCATGGGTGAGAGGTTACGGTGTTTTCAAGTACAGAAAGCATTGGGTTTGATCTCAAAAATAAATTTTTGAAAGGGC
>JACEFZ010002759.1:0-14069 GCA_014155875.1 Cepaea nemoralis | reverse complement strand
TTTTGGCTTTTTAATTTTTTGTTCTTTTGGCATTACGTCGTGCTATTCTATAAGTAATATAGTCCTGTTCAGATTAGGTTGTGATCCACTTTTTGAATGCTACCTTCTTTTTGAATATGCTATCTTTAACTTCGTTGTTCCACCAGGCTGTTCTTAATCTTTTGTCTTGCCCTACTTTCTTTGTTCCACATTTATTTTTCAGTGTGTCGAGCATGGCAGCCTTGAAACATGTCCATTCCTTATCTACGCTTGAGTGGTCATCAGGGATGTTCTTATGTAGGTTTTGGATTTCTTGATTGAATTCGTCTTTAACTGTATTTTCCCGCAGCCTCCTATAATTGATGACATGTGTTGTTACTTTTTGTTTCTTATTCTCCTGTGTGATGAAATCTTTTTTATTATGACTGGTTTGTGATCAGTATCAACATCTGTATTTGGGAGTGCTCTTGAATCTAATAGTAGCCTTCTGTCTGATTTCCTAATTAGAATAAAGTCAATTTGGGATGTCCATACACGTGTTAATACCTGTCTTAGCATTGGGCTGATTTTTTTGTGTGGATCAGCTTTTCCTATTACCAGTGTCCCTCCTCATCAGGCGAACTTACTGAGATTTCTGGAGTACTTGTATTTGACGTCCTCAAGTGAAGGACGACAAGTCAACATTTTAGTCCATCTGACCGTGTAGGGATTGAATCTGCTACCTCGGCACACCGGATGTTTAACAACAAGGGCTCTTATCCATTCGGCCTTGCTGACCTCCTATGCTGTCAATGATCAGAACGATGACGTATGACCTCATCATCATCATAGTTAGTTAGTTAGTTAGTCACGGTTCCAACTTCACAGCAACGGGTCGTCCCCATTATGCTCCGTTCCTGTGCCAGTGAAAATCACACAAAACGCTCCCCACTGCCCAATGTGAAAAGTGGAAAAGACAGGAGTCTCGACAAACAACAGCCCGCACAGATATACTGTGCATAATGCCGCCGCCAGAATGTCAACACACCAGTCCCCCACGAAATACCCAGTTCATCTCTGATGGAATCGGAGATGAACTGGGTGTTTAGTGGGGGACTATTGTCATCATGTGCCCTGCTAACTGGCGCGGGCGTTCATGATTTTCCACAGATCTCGGTCTTTGTCCATTGTTCCATTTTTCTGGATCAACTCTGCTCATGATGTTCCTCCATATCGCCGTCTCAATCCGTCTAACATTATTTCTCTTGGTCTGCCTCCTGTGTCACTGACATTTCCAGTTGTCACCACGTTTTACAATGTCTCTTCTCATCACATGTCCAAAGAATGCAGTCTGTCTGTTTCTTATCATCATCATTATCATCCATTGCCTTGCCGGCTGGCATGGGCGATCAAGTCTCTCCATAAATTGCGAATCACAATGGCATGGATCAAATCATATGTTAACTCCCTTCCGTACCATGACACAAATCGGTCAAGAACTTTTTCACGCTGTCTTCCTCAATGTCTCTTTCCGCAAATCTTGTCGGTGTCTATATATTCAAATGTTTATCTTCTCATAATGTGGCCAAAACACGATTACTGCCTCTTTCTAATGTTTGTGATCAGTTGTCTTTGCGACTCAGCTTCCCTCAAAAAGTACACATTGCTCATTTTAGCTGCCCAATTAATTTTAAAGCTTTCTTTTATAAAACCTCATCTTCAAGGCTTCCGTGGAATTTTACGCCAGTTTACTAATTGTTCAGCTTTACCAGTAAAACCTAAAACCCACTTTTACCAATGTTACATAGAACCAGTTTTAACATACTGCTGAGAATCCTGGACAATTATTCGCTTCTTTTTTTAAAGCGACTAATTGTCCAGGATTATCAGCCGTATGTTAAAACTGATTCTATGTAATATGCAAGAACTCATTTTCTCACTTTCAAGGACAATGACGTATTGCATTAAACGTTCTTCATTTGACAGAATGCAGTTTATGCTTGTCATATTCTGTTATTTATCTCAGTGATGCATCTTCAATCTGATGTTATCCATGTGCCTAGCTATCTGAATTGCTGTGCTTGCCCCAAAGTAACGTCATTTACTTTAATTATATACCTCAATAAGCAAGAAACAAACAGCTTTCTTGGTCCTTTGATGAGAACAGGGGCATTGGGAAACATCGTGACACCTGGAAAGATCGAGAGGAAGAGAGACAGAGGCCGACCAAGAGAAATGATGCTGGATTGATTGAGACGGTGGCATTGGGGATTATGAGCAGCAGAGTTGATCCAGAACACCAAAGACCGAGATCTGTGGAGAGACATGAACACCTACGCCAGCTGGCAGATCACTTGCTGATGATGATAGTGATGATGCTGATAATGATGAATTTAATTGCATATTTAGGCACAATCTATCTCTTTGATATCGTCATGGCTTCTGTCTTTCTAGTATTCAAACTGAGACTTAAACTGTTTTTGTAAGTGTATATAGAGTTATATTTTAATTTGCCTCTAATTAGGTAATTAGTTAGTTACTCTGGCAGTCCAAGGTATTGCCAACATTCGTCTCAGAAACCACATTTCCACTGCCGTTAGAAGTTTTTTCAGCTTGTCTGCTCATTGTCCGCGTTTCATATCCATACAAATGTAGAGGTTCTATGTAGCACTCTTGTTCTCGTTGAAAGTGATATCTTTTTATTGGTAGTATGTTTATCATCTTCCAAAGGGATATCTTTGCCATGGCGATTCTTGTTCTAATCTCTTTAAGGCATCTCCCATCAGATGTTATGACTGTTCCGAGATAGTTGTACCGATTCACTTGGTTAAGAATACTCCCATTTATATTACATTGTGGTATTTCTTTCCTCCTATTCACAACCATAATCTGTGTCTTCTTATAATCTAACTCCAACCCTGTGTGTCCACTGTGAGCAATAACCGTCTCTGCTAAAGTTGCAGATCATAGCACAACAGGTTCTGTGAACATTTCCCTGAAGAGTTGTATGCATCAAATTTGTTGAGATCGCTGACGCGTCATGTGGTGATTACAGTCCCCGTCGCGTTTCTCTGGTTGCTCATATGTCTGTCTGTGTATCTAACACTATCTGTTTGTCTGTCTGTTGTACTATATAATATCATTGCCTTTTTGTCTGTTTGTCTGTCTGTGTATCTACCACTGTCTGTTTGTTTGTCTGTGTATCTGCCATTGTCTGTTTGTCTGTCTGTGAATCTGCCACTGTCTATTTGCCTGTGTGTGTATCTACCGCGGTCTGTTTTTCTGGCTGTGTACCTACCACTTTATGTTTGAATGTCTACGTGACAACCACTACATTTGTACGTCCGTATCTTCCACTGTCTATTTGTCTGTGTGTGTATCTACCGCGGTCTGTTTTTCTGGCTGTGTACCTACCACTATATGTTTGAATGTCTACGTGACAACCACTACATTTGTACGTCCGTATCTTCCACTGTCTATTTGTCTGTGTGTGTATCTACCGCTGTCTGTTTTTCTGGCTGTGTACCTACCACTATATGTTTGAATGTCTACGTGACAACCACTACATTTGTACGTCCGTATCTTCCACTGCCTATTTGTCTGTGTGTGTATCTACCGCGGTCTGTTTTTCTGGCTGTGTACCTACCACTATATGTTTGAATGTCTACGTGACAACCACTACATTTGTACGTCCGTATCTTCCACTGTCTATTTATCTGTGCATCTATTAGTGCCTATTTGTCTATGTATCTACTATATCTGTTTGTCTATGAATTTCCACTATATGTTTATGTGTTTATCTATCTAGCACTGACCAATATGTCTGTCTGTATATCCACCACTGCCTACGTGTCTGTCTGTATATCCACCACTGCCTACGTGTCTGTCTGTATATCCACCACTGCCTACGTGTCTGTCTGTATATCCACCACTGCCTACGTGTCTGTCTGTATATCCACCACTGCCTACGTGTCTGTCTGTATATCCACCACTGCCTACGTGTCTGTCTGTATATCCACCACTGCCTACGTGTCTGTCTGTATATCCACCACTGCCTACGTGTCTGACTGGTTGTTATGTGTGTTTCATGTTTCTACTACGAACAGAAACCAGGAGAGCTGCCCATACAAGAAATAAAGAGATGACAGACAACGGGTAAGTCGTTACACAAACAAATGTTTAAAACTACATGAGGATGGACTTCATGGCACCGGCTTTATCCCACATGGCTCAGTCTCTTTCATCAGGGCGGCCTGCAGAAAGCATCGCACAAAGCATGAACTCCGTGCCAACAGTGACGACCCCCAGGAGTCTCCGAGAATATTGCACTCGAGAACCGAACGACGTAGTCCAGATTTGGAGCGCACAGCAGACGGTGTGACCTCTTGGCCAAGCAGACCCCCAATATATACAACACAATGTACATATTACACTGTACACACCACATTGCACATATTGCACTGTACACATTACACTGTAGAAATTACATTGTGCACATTACACTGTACACAACATACTTTAAACATTGCACTGTAGACATTACACTGTACACTTTACACATTACACTGTACACTTTACACTGTACACTTTACACTGTACAAAATATTTTGTACACATAACACTGTACACATAACACTGTACACAATACACTGTGCACAATATATTGTACACATTACACTGTAGACATTACATTATAAACGTTACACTGTACATATTACACTGTACACATAACACCGTATACATAACACTGTACACATTACACTGTACACAATACACTGTATACAAACCAAACACAATGGAAATGTTGCAGAAATGGTTGACTTGAGCAGTGGTTCTCTATCTGAGAGTGTTCTGGGGCTTGACGCTGTCCCAATATCTTGAAGGTTCGTTAGTTGCATATCATTTGCAGAACGTCGCAGTCAACCCCAGCATTGTTACGCTGTTATGTTATTTCTTGGCAAGTTTACGTTGACTAGTTTGCCATTACTTTCTGAACGACCAGCACTCATAACAGGGAGGTAGATAAGAAGGTAGCTTTAGTTAAGTGTGTACTCGAAGCGCTCCTGTCTGTGAAATTGCCAGTACTAAGGACACTACTTTCTGAACTTAGCTATATATATATATATATATTGTTGTAATGGGCGATTTCAATGCAAAGATAGGGTCTGACAATAAGGGTGTTGAGAGATATATGGGAATTCACGGCTTAGGGGATATGAACCAAAATGGAGAGAGACTACTAGAATTCTGTGAAATAGCAAATCTGATAGTAGCAAACTCTTTATTTCCGCACAAAGATATACACAAAGTCACGTGGAACTCGCCTGATAGCATCACAAAAAATCAGATAGACCATTTTTGCATTAATGCCAAATTCCGTTCATCAGTACAAGACGTCAGAGCCTACAGAGGTGCAGATGCTGGCAGTGATCACAATCTCTGCATTGCCAAACTAAAAATAAAGCTCAAGACTCTGCACAGATCACCCAGAATTAAGAAAATAAACTCACAGTCCCTACTGACTAAAGAACACCAACTCGCATTCAATTCAGAGGTACAAAGCATCTATGCTAACAAAGAAAGTATATCGAGCAGTGCGAAATATTAAAAACAACATTGAAGAAAATTGGAATTTCCTAAAAACTACCTTGCTAAATGCTGCAACAAACACAGTCGGCTACGTACAAAGACAGAAGAAGAAGTGGCTAAGCGATAACACCTGGACGAAGATACAAGAAAGAAAACAAGCAAAACTAACACTTCTTTCTGCAAAAGACACATCTACATATGAAACCCATAAGCAAAAGTACTCTATGTTGGATAAAGAGGTGAAATCAAGCGCACGAAAAGACAAACAGAACTTTATTCACAGCCTGGCCTCCGACGCCGAATCAGCTGCCAGAACTGGAAACAACAGAGCCGTATTCCATATCATGAAGCAACTATGCAATCACTCACCTACACCAAACATACCCATCAAAGACAAACAAGGCAATCAACTGTTATCCGATGACCTTCAAAAGCAACGATGGGCAGAACATTTCAAAGAAATATTAAATAGACCGCAGCCTGACACTGTTCCGAACCTGGATGGAGAAATTACTATGCCCCCACTGGATGCCTCCTGCGAGTCATTCACCATGGAAGAGATTAAAGCAGCCACCAAAAAATTGAAGAACAACAAAGCTGTTGGTGAAGATGAAATCTCAGGAGAAATGCTCAAAGCAGCAGATGAGAACACCTTACAATGTTTGTTACAGCTGATCAATGAAATCTGGCAAAGCGAATCCCCACCACAACAGTGGAAAGATGGTGTAATTTTCAAACTGCCTAAAAAGGGCGATATGTCTGATTGCAATAATTGGCGTGGTATCACTCTATTGTCAGTACCAGGAAAACTTTTTTGTAGCATGTTACTTGAGAGATTGAAAAAGGCGATAGATGAAAGGCTCAGAGAAGAACAAGCAGGCTTCAGACCAAAACGGTCATGCATAGACCACATTTTCACCCTCAGAATAATCATTGAAGACTCCGTAGAATTCCAGTCGAAATTAATCACAAACTTTGTCGACTTTCAAAAAGCCTTCGACAGCATCCACCGTCCTTCACTTTGGAATCTACTTAACATCTATGGTTTTCCTACCAAATATACCAACGTCATAAAATCTTTCTACAAAGAGACACGTTGCTGCGTAAGAACAGAAACAGGCAACTCTGACTGGTTCTCAGTCGAAACAGGAGTGAAACAGGGTTGTGTCTTATCACCGATGCTTTTTGGAATAGCTATCGATTGGGTCATGCGCAAATGCACAAGCAACACAAATATGGGTATTCATTGGGTTGACGAAATTCTAGAAGACCTGGACTTTGCCGACGACATAGTGCTTTTGAGTTCAACACATCCGGATGCTCAAGAGAAAATAAACCACCTCCAAAATGTTTCAGGGCAAATTGGTCTCCAAATTAACACCACAAAAACAAAGACTATTGATCTTACCAACAGTTCAGATGAGACCAAATTGAACAGCTACGTTCTTGAAAAAGTCAACAGCTTCACATACCTAGGAAGCAAAATGACATCCACAGGGGACTCAACACCAGAAATATCAACTAGAATCGCACTGGCATCTAGTGCCTTCAACAAACTGTCAAACATCTGGAAGTCAAAGGACACTCAGCAAACACACAAAACTTAAAATCTTCAACTCTTGTGTGATTCCAGTGTTAACGTATGGATGTGAAAGTTGGAAATCAACGGTAGCTTTAGATAAAAAATTAGACAATTTTGAGAACAAATGTCTTAGAAGACTTCTAAACATCCACTGGACAGACTTCAGAACCAATTCGCAAATAAGACAAGAGACTAAGCAAGATACAGTATCCAATTTCATAAGAAGACGCCGTTGGAACTACATCGGCCATGTACTCAGAATGGACAAGACAAGACTCCCCTACCAAGCCCTCATATGGTCACCGGTAGGGAAAAGAAAACGGGGAAGACCAAGAGAGACCCTGCGTAGAACCATCATTAGAGAAGGCTCATTCAATGGCCAAGTAAATATCCAAGATCTACAACAGATAGCAGCGAACCGCCAGGCATGGAGAGACAGGACTTCTGCCCTATGCGCCGCCTTAGGCACAAGAGGAAAGACTAACTAACTAATATATATATATTATATGTTTGGTGTAGGTGAGTGATTGCATAGTTGCTTCATGATATGGAATACGGCTCTGTTGTTTCCAGTTCTGGCAGCTGATTCGGCGTCGGAGGCCAGGCTGTGAATAAAGTTCTGTTTGTCTTTTCGTGCGCTTGATAGATAATATACATAGAATCTGTACCTGGGTACAATCTTCAACTGCTCCAACATCATAAGGGAAGAAATACAAACTAGAATCAACTCTGGAAATAAGATATACTATGCACTACAACATCTACTAAAATCAAAGGCGCTATCTCGTAACACCAAAATCACAATATACAAAACACTGATCAGACCAGTTGTGCTGTATGGCTCTGAAACCTGGAGTACAACGAAAGGAGACGAAGCCTTGTTACAAACCTTTGAGAACAAAATTTTAAGACGCATCTTTGGACCCATTAGGGATACACAAAGTGGAGAGTGGAAAAGAAGAAGTAACAAAGACATTTATGATTTGTTTAAGTCCCCGCTAATCACTGGTATCATGAAGGCTAATAGACTACAATGGCTGGGGCATATAGAAAGAATGGAAGATAATAGGGAAACAAAACTCGCTTACACTCAGGAAATAAATGACCGTAGACCCCGAGGTAGACCAAGAAGGCGGTGGAGAGATAATATACATACAGACCTACAAGCACTTGGAATCAACGACTGGCAAGAGAAGGTCCACCAGAGAGACGAATGGAGACAGATTGTATTTGCAGCAAAGAACCTCAATGGCTCGGAATGCTGAAGAAGAAGAAGATATATATATATATATATATATATATATATATATATATATATATATATATATATATATATATATATATATATATATATATATATATATATATATAGGTTGGTAGGTGAATAGGAAGGAATCAACATTGGGGGACGATGCATCAATAACATTAGATATGCAGATGATACAGTCTTGATTGCAGACAATGAACAGGACCTGCAAAATTTAGTAGATGCGGTTGTTACACACAGTGAACAACAAGGGTTAGAATTAAATTGTAAAAAGACACAGATTATGGTCGTCACTAGGAAGAACGAAATACCACAGTGTAATATACAAGTAAATGGGAATATTCTTCAACAAGTGAATAGGTACAATTATCTCGGAACAGTAATAACATCTGATGGGAGATGCCTTGAAGAGATTAGAACAAGAATCGCCATGGCAAAAGTAGCCTTTAGCAAGATGAAAAACATACTGACCAATAAAAAGATGTCAATTGAAACGAGAAAAAGAGTGTTGAGATGCTACATAGAACCTGTACTTTTATATGGATGTGAAGCTTGGACAATGAGCAGCCAGGCTGAAAAACATCTGATGGCTGTAGAAATGTGGTTTCTGAGGAAAATGCAAAGAATACCATGGACAGCCAGAAAGACCAATGAACAAGTCCTTCAAGAAACAAATGATGATCGTAAACTGATCAGAAACATTAGACGTAGACAGTCACAATTTTTTGGGCATGTTATGAGAAGAAAAGATTTGGAGAACTTGGTGACAACTGGTAAGATCGAGGGGAACAGACCAAGGGGAAGACCTGGAAACAAGTATCTGGATGGCTTGGCCTTGTGGCATGGTCGAGACAGAAACACGGAACTGATCCACGACTCTGTTGATCGAGTGAGATGGCAGAACATGACCGCCCACGCTTACCGGCATGGCACATGATGGATGGATGGAGGTGAATAGGTAGCTGGTAGGTATTAGGTAGGTAGGTAGGTAGTTGTTTGCTATCTCATACTAAACGTCACTTTGAAATGTTTGTGTAATAGATCGAGGATCTTGCCGCCATTAGTGCAGACCTATGCACGTGCCGTCTGTGTAATGGCGTCATTCGACAACCCATAATATTAGCCTGCTACCACACGTTCTGTTCAGACTGTCTACAACAGTACGTCAAACTGCAGGTGCGTATCATCAGTATTGCATCCCTGCTCATTATCATTGCATCTTTTGGACCATCGTACAATGGCTGGAATCATCGTCATCGTCATCATCGTCATCATCATCATCATCATCATCATCATCATCATCATCATCATCATCATCATCATCATCATCATCATCATCATCATCATCCTCAAAGTAATTATCACCATCATCATCTTAGTCATTATCACCATCAGCGTCATCATCATTATCATAGTCATCATCAACATCATCATCATCATCATAATCATCATCATCATCATCATCATAATCATCATCATCATCATCATCATCATCATCATCGTCATAATCAACACCATCATCATTATAGGCATTATCAACATCATCATCATCATCATCATCATAGTCATCAGCAGCAGCATCATCATCAACATCATCAGCATCTTCATAAACAACATCATCATCATTAGCATCGTCATCACTTTTACCATCATGAACATGTTACTCTTTCTCGTGTTACACCTTCTCTTCTCGTCCTAATCTCTTCTTCATTTGAATAACGAAGACCCAAACAATAGATTGCACAATTTATTGCCTGACAAATTTCGCTGCATCTCGTCAGGTAGTTGCCAACTTCCTACATCGGCAGAACAGAGCGGCAGCTGAACAAAAGCGTGCAGAACGCATACCTCAATGGGTCGACAAGATACAACACACAGGCGATGGGAGCCTAGTGGGGCCGACACAATGGAAGCTTCCCGCGTCATCAATTGCTAGTCACATGCTCGAAAGCGGCCATGTGATTGACAGAGACATTGCCTTTCTCGTGTTGTTTAACACACAAAATACTCGCTTGTTAAAGTTTGCAGAAGCAATTATGATCTATCAACGCAAGCCAGAATTGTGCAAACAGAAAGACATGTTAGTCAGCTTAAAATTACCGTGGTAGACAACTGACATTACTGTGAGAACATGTGTATATTTCAGCTTGAAGGATTTATCTAGTTATTTTATTTTATGTTGTGAGAATTCTGCAGTATATACCTGACGAGATGTATCGAAATATGCCAGGCAATAAATCGTGCAATCTATTGTTTGTGTCTTCTTCATTTCTACTTCTTCTTCTTCTTTTTCTTCTTTCTTTTTTCCCATTTTCTTTCTGTCTTTCTGTCTTTCTGTCTTTCTGTCTTTCTTTCTTTCTTTCTTTCTTTCTTTCTGTCCTCTTTACTTGTTATATTACTCCCTCCCCCACGTCCTCTTCTTATTGATTTTTCTCGTTGAATTGCTTTCCCTATTGCCATTGTCCCTCGCCATCAGGCGAACCCGACTGCGCAGGTACTTGTAATTTACGTCGCCAAGTCAAAGACTTGAAGTCAACATTTTAGTCTAACTGACCGGTGTTGAATCCCCTACCTTAGCATCAGCGTACCGGGTGTTTAAGAACGAGGGCTCTATCCATCCAGCCATGCTGAACTCCTAAAAGATGAATTCAAAGAAAGAAAGAAGAAGACCAAAGACAAAGAAATACTTAGAATCAGGCTATTAAAACACATCAGTTCTCCAAATACACTAACAGCTGCTGTCTCAGCACATGAAAATCTTTCCCGCAGGTATCACAGAACGGACAGCGGTCATTCCCATGTCCAGTATGCTCGGTGTTGGTCAGTTGTCCAGAAGGCAGAAGCAAGTCCCAGGTGGTTGATGAGGGAAAGCTGGATACATTTACAGCCAGGCTGTCTGAAGTACTGGAGGCCTTCAAGTAAGATCTTGAATTTATATCTTTTCGTGCTTCTTTTTTTTCTTTCTTTTCTTTATACACATTCAATCAATCAGTCATGTGCCATGCCGGAAAGCGTGGGCGGTCATGACTCGCCATTTCACTCGATCACAGGAGTCGTGGATCAGCTCAGTGTTTCTGTCTCGTCCATGCCATGTGGCCAAGCCATCCAGGTATTTTCCTCTCGGTCTTCCTCGTGGTCTGTTCCCCTCGATCTTGCCAGTTGTCAATAAGTTCTCCAATCCATTTCGTCTCATAACATGTCCAAAACATTTTGACTGTCTTCGTCTAATTTCTCTAATCAGTCTACGATTTTCATTTGTCTCCTGTAGTACTTGGTCAATGGTTTTTCTGTCTGTCCATGGTATTCTTTGCATTTTCCTCAGAAACCACATTTCTGCAGCCATCAGATGTTTTTCAGCTTGACTGCACATTGTCCAAGTTTCACATCCATACAAAAGAACAGGCTCTATGTATCCCCTCAACACTCTTTTTCTCGTTTCAATTGACATCTTTTTATTGGCCAGAATGTCTTTCATCTTGCTAAAGGCTACTTTTGCCATGGCGATTCTTGTTCTAATCTCTTCAAGGCATCTCCCATCAGATGTTATGACTGTTCCTAGATAATTGTATCGATTCACTTGTTGCAGAATATTCCCATTTACTTGTATATTACATTGTGGTACTTCGTTCTTCCTAGTGACGACCATAACCTGTGTCTTCTTACAATTTAATTCCAACCCTAGCTGCTCACTGTGTACAACAACCTCGTCTACTAATTGTTGCAGATCCTGTGCATTGTCTGCAATCAATACTGTATCATCTGCATATCTAATGTTATTGATGTTTCTTCCACCAATGCTGATTCCATTTATATCTTCTCATTCATTCATTCAGTAGTATGTCCTTTGCAAAACCTCGCTCCCATAACAACCTTCCGGAAAACTTCTCGATCACAAGCAAGATGTCCCGCGTCTGATACATCCATCTGGAGATCATCCGCCACATCCTGCACCCATCTTCTCTTTGGCCTTCCTCTTCCTCTCTTCCCAGGCATATACCCTTCCATTATTGTTCTCTCCAAACTGTCGTGACGTTTCAAGTGACCAAAATACTTCAATTTTCTTTGTTTTATCGTCTTTAATAGCCATCCCTCTTCAATATTCAACTCTTGAAGTATGGATGCATTTGTTCTTTTCTTTACCCAAGATATTCTTAGAACTCGTCTATAACATTTATATTCAAAGGCATGTATGCGCTGTTCAGCTTGTTTAGTAAGTGTCCATGTCTCACAGGCGTATGTTGCAATGGGAAAGATGCATGCTCTTAAAAATCTAATTTTTGTAGTTCTGTCTGTCCCACACCATAATTTATTCATCTGTTTTAGTCTTTGAAGAGCAATGGATAGTCGCCGTTTAATTTCTTTCATTGTGTCACCATTATTGGTAATCAATGACCCAAGATATTCAAAATTTTCCACCACCTCCAATGTTCTCCCATTAATGTATATTTCTTTCTCCATAGTAGTTTTATCTGTATGCATTATCTTTGTTTTTGCTATGTTAAGATATAAGTTGTGATTTTCACTATTCAATTGGGTTGAGACTATTAGGTTTTCTATACCATTCTGTGTTGTGGATAGTAATACTGTATCATCAGCATATCGAATCTCTGGTATGTCATGACCGCCGATATTTAGGGCATCATATGGCTCTCTGTTTATATAATCTCTTACATTTCTCATTATATTTTCGGCGTACGGGTTAAACAAATAGGGTGACAGCACGCAGCCCTGACGGACTCCTTACTTGATGTCAAACCAATCTGATGTCTCGCCATCTATTCTAACTGCTGCTTGTTGGTCTAGATATAGCATTTTTATGAGATGTACTACATGTGATGGAAAGCCCATATTCCTCATGATTTCCCAAAGTTTCTGATGCTGTACATAGTCAAATGCCTTTGAATAATCCACAAAACATGAGAATAGGTTTACATTAAATTCTCTGCACTTCTTTATTATTAAACGCATGTTGAATATGTGATCTCTTGTTCCTCTTCCTTGTCTAAATCCAGCTTGAACCACGTTAATCTCTTCTTCCATTTTCTTACTAAGTCTTCGCATTATGACTTTTAGTAGAATTTTACTTGCATGACTGATCAGGGCAACAGTTCTATAGTTGGTGCATAATATCAGGTTGCCCTTTTTTGGTATTGGAATGAAGATAGTTCTCTTCCAGTCTTTTGGCCATATACCATATTTCCAAATCTTTGTACATAATGCATGATATATGTGTATGCTTTCTTCTCCTCCCGCTTTAATTAGTTCAGCTGGTATCTCATCACATCCAGGTGATTTACCATTCTTCAGGTTTCTTATAGCCCAAGCAATTTCATCTAATGAGGGTTCAGGTTCTGTCTCTGCTGTCATTGGCTCATGTATCTCATTCATATCCTCACTGTCACTCATATCATACATTCCACTATGACATATATTCTGTCAAAGACCAGAATAGATAGGAGGGAAGACCACCCTGAATGAGTGGTCTACCTCAAGTAGATTAGAGGTAACCCAGTGCCCCAACAAGAGGGCAGGGTGGGTGTAGGGAGTAGATAGGAAGGGGAACTGTCAACAGTTCTCTCATGAGACACGGAAGTGTCAACCAGAGAGTAAGCACTCTGGTCACGGTATAATCACCTCAACAAAAAAAAAATAGAAAAACCAAAAGGGGAAACC
>JACEFZ010002758.1:0-13999 GCA_014155875.1 Cepaea nemoralis | reverse complement strand
CACTGGACCTAACATTTCCCCAAAAGGGACCTAGAAATTTACCATGGACCAAGCACTTCACTACTGGAACTAACACTTCACCACTGGACCTAACATTTCACCGCTGGACCTAACACTTCACCACAAGACCTAGAAATTTACCGCTGGACTAAGCACTTCACTACTGGAACTAAGACTTCACCACTAAACCTAACACTTCACCACTGGACCTAACATTTCACAGCTGGACCTTACACTTCACCACTGGACATAACAATTCACTACTGGTCCTAGCACTTCACCACTTGACATGACCTATCTTTTCACCACTGGACCTAACGCTTCACCACTGGACCTAACACTTTACTACTGGACCTAACACTTCACCACTGGACCTAACAATTCACCACTGGACATGACCTAACACTTCACCACTGGACATGACCTAACACTTCACCTCTGGATCTAACACTTCACCACTGGACGTGACCTTACACTTCACCACTGGATATGACCTAACACTTCACCACTGGACCTATAACTTCACCACTGGACATGACCTAACACTTCACCACTGGACATGACCTAACACTTCACCACTGGACATGACCTAACACTTCACCACTGGACATGACCTAACACTTCACCACTGGACATGACCTAACACTTCACCACTGGACATGACCTAACACTTCACCACTTGACATGACCTAACACTTCACCACTGGACATGACCTAACACTTCACCACTGGACATGACCTAACACTTCACCACTGGACCTATCACTTCACCACTGGACATGACCTAACACTTCACCACTGGACATGACCTAACACTTCACCACTGGACATGACCTAACACTTCACCACTGGACATGACCTAACACTTCACCACTGGACATGACCTAACACTTCACCACTGGACATGACCTAACACTTCACCACCGGACATGACGTAAAACTTCACCACCAGGCTTAACACTTCACCACCGGGCTTAACACTTCATCACTGGACATGACCTAACACTTCACCACTGGACATGACCTAACACTTCACCACTGGACATGACCTAACACTTCACCACTGGACATGACCTAACACTTCACCACTGGACCTAACACTTCACCACTGGACACAAGCTAACACTTCACCTGGATGTGACCTAACACTTCACCACTGGACATGACCTAACACTTCACCACTGGACATGACCTAACACTTCACCACTGGACATGACCTAACACTTCACCACTGGACATGACCTAACACTTCACCACTGGACATGACCTAACACTTCACCACTGGACCTAACACTTCACCACTGGACCTAACACTTCACCACTGGACCTAACACTTCACCAATGGACATGACCTAACACTTCACCACTGGACATGACCTAACACTTCACCACTGGACATGACCTAACACTTCACCACTGGACATGACCTAACACTTCACCACTGGACATGACCTAACACTTCACCACTGGACCTAACACTTCACCACAAGACCTAGAAATTTACCGCTGGACCAAGCACTTCATTACTGGAACTAACACTTCACCACTAGACCTAACACTTCGCTACTGGATCTAACACTTCACCACTGCACCTAACATTTCACCACTGGACCTTACACTTCACCACTGGACATAACAATTCACTATTGGTCCTAGCACTTCACCACTGGACCTAACACTTCACCACTTGACATGACCTAACTTTTCACCACTGGACCTAATGCTTCACCACTGGACCTAACATTTCACTACTGGACCTAACACTTCACCACTGGACCTAACAATTCACCACTGGACATGACCTAACACTTCACCACTGGACATGACCTAACACTTCACCTCTGGATCTAACACTTCACCACTGGACATGACCTAACACTTCACCACTGGATATGACCTAACACTTCACCACTGGACATGACCTAACACTTCACCACTGGACCTAACACTTCACCACTGGACATGACTTAACTCTTCACCACTAGACCTAGAACTTTACCACTGGACCAAACACTTCACCACTGGACCTAACACTTAACAGCCCATTTATAGTATCAATCATATGGCTACATTTACCTGTTTAAAGATATAATTTCCATTTCATGCGACCAACATAGAGCTTTCCTAACATGGTATTCAGAATTGCATCAATGTACCTGGCCAATGTCCCATGTGCACCAGGTCATGTCATGGTCACATACTTTCATTGATGCACCAGGTCATGTCATGGTCACATACTTTCATTGATGCACCAGGTCATGTCATGGTCACATACTTTCATTGATGCACTGCCATAATACTGCCAATGGGTTGTTCATCAATTCCAACAGACAATTGTTAACGAAATAACTGAGGCTCGCACAAATAAGTAACAGTAATATGAACTCTGCGAGCTAACTCTAACTTGAATGACGAAAGTCGATTCCTGGACGTTCAAAAACAAAATCTCCATTTAATTTTCCATAACGTACAAGGTTGGATTATCACAAATAATATTCAACTCTTACAGGGCCTGTGTCGCCAGGGCCGGCAGTAAGTATTATTATTGAAAATTAATATTAGGATAAATCACAAACCTGTGTTATCACAAAATGTTTACATGTTGCCCTACTTGTCCTCTAGGATTCTTCTTTCTATCCATCAAGTATGCGTCTCGCCTTTTTGCAACAATATACTAATTTCTCCGTTTGCAGGTTCGTTTATCCGTGGCGATATAACGTATCATTCTTGGCAACTATTCTTTCCCGTCTGCTGTTACTATTCAAGCCACTGATTTGATGCCAATCTAATCCTTAGCCAACTTAAATTCTCCGACATTGAAAATGCACCGCCGTCTTCCAAATCTCCCCAGCAAGTCTGCCGTTGCTATTGTCATCTCCGTGTGACGTTTTGTTGTTGTCATGTCGTCTCTTTGATTTCCTAGCATTTTTGGTGTAAAGGATTTCTACCTTATTCATACTACGTCATTCCGTCGCACTCGCTATTTGGCAGTATGCCCCCCTCCCCTTTAAAATGATGTAATCATTTTCCCAATCGTCATCAATTAACCTGACAAATAGCAGTGCAGACGTAATGAGCCATATGTTGTGCTAATAAGATGGTATGGTCTCCTATCAATCACACACAAAATTTAAAAAAAATTTATTATACGACGGGCACGCACTCCAGTCTACAATCCCACGGTAGACGTCGTGTAGCACTGCCTATGGGAGGGCTGTGCTAACTAACTAAAACCTAGTAGTCCCTCATTTGTCAAAACCGACAAGCATCCAAACCCTAGCTAAAAAACCGGAGTAAGGGGAACGTGTGTGATTCACAGGTACCAATCTGTCAATACTAGTTAATGCCCTATAACTATATCTGCAATATATTTCCACTGCCTTGTCATCGATCCTTATCGTATAGGAGAGGTTCCGCCATAATAGTTGTAGACGTAGCACAATCGTGTTAAATGTCCTTTTCCCGAGACTCATATAACGTCATCATGTTGACTATCAACGCTATAATTGTTTTGTACGAAATGCAATGACAGATACTCTACATCTGCGACATAACCAAATGTAGAATATATACATCGTGGCTTGATGTGTCGACAGCGATTAGGATAATACTATAATCATATGAAATATTAATTACTTAATTATAACAACTGAAAAAAATCTTAACCAATTAATTATACTAAATTCATGTTACGTGAAATCAACATAATATGCAGTCTTTCATTGCACCATGCTAATAAAGTCAATATATCAATGCATAGTTTGTAATGTCCATCTTCTGAATGTAACGTGCAAGTGTTAAATCCAAAAATATTATCTTTCTACCAAACTCCAGTGTCTCAATAATATATAATAATAGTAATAGGATCAATATTTATAACTGAAGAAAGTCATATGTGCAAAAGATATTAATTATTAATATGAAATATCATTGTCCTATAACCAAACCCGAATGAATTCCTTCACAAACTTAGTACAGTGCTCCCGAATGTTCAGTCGTCAATAGCGCACAGTATAAATCGCACAATGCATAGCATCTGAAGTACGTGGATGAATAATCGCTTCATCATGCCGAATATTGTCTCTGCCAATGAACGAAAGTAACAAAATATGTATACAACCGAATTAAACATATGAAAGCAATATATAATTTGTTGTTTGCTGTGATAAATGCAATCCAATTGGGTGTGTATGCAAAACTAATCAATCGGCCTAAATAATATATGTATGAATGCAGACAAATAATAAGAAAAGAGCTAATATGTAGAAGTTCTAGAGTCGACTAAGGAGATCTGCCAAGTTATTGTCCTTGCCTGGAATATGACAGATATCAAACTCATAGTCTTGTAAAAGAAGTGACCATCGATGTATTCTGGAGTTCTTAGGATGGCCAGATTTAAAGATCTGCAATGGTTTATTGTCAGATAGAACTAGAAATTTCCTCCCAAGAAGGTATCTAGAGAATTTCTCAATACTCTCAATTAAAGCTAAAGCTTCAAGTTCAGTGATAGCGTAATTTCTCTGCGTGTCTGACAGCTTCTTACTGAAATAAAGAATAGGATGTAACTTGCTGTTGTTCATTTGGAGTAAAACCGCTGAAATTGCATGAAAACTTGCGTCTGTCTGGAACACGAAATCTTTTGAGATATCAGGCAGTTTTAGAATAGGATAAGTGCTGAAAAGAGTTTTGATCTGCTGCAATAGTTTGTCATGATCATTTGTCCCGATAATTTTCGTAGGCTGACCTTTCTTTCAGAAGTTCAGAAAACATTGCTGTCATATCAGCAAAATTAGGAATAAATTTCTGATAATAATTAATGAGACCTAACAGACTTCTAAGTTCTTTTTTCGTGGTGGGTGGTTTAATGTTGAGAATCTTGGTAATTACCTGTGGATCTGTCTCACGGAACCCATCTGAAATTCTATGACCAAGAAAATGTATTTCAGTGAACCCTATTTCGATCTTGCTCGGCTTAGCTTTAATCCTTTACAGGGTGGAATGGCCATTTACGTCCGATACCGTAAACAGGTGAAAAATCCCAAACCGCCTGATACTATTATGCATTGTGAAAATGCGATCTCTCGGCTTTCCGATACTTCCGACGGCTACTTTCGCTTTCACCGATAGCTTAACAACGTGGCCGCCATATGTAAGCACCTACTCTGAATTTGAACGGACTTTTACGGACTTAAAAAAAAAAAAATTCGGGGTTTTTACGCTTAGTTTTTCAAAATGGATTTTGGCGATTCTTCAAGCGATAGCCGAGATTTCACTAGGTTCAATTTAAATGACATTAAAGGGCATGAAGTTGACTATTAATCGCAGCTAGATATCAGTGCAAAGCGTTACTTTGCATTAGCAGTCATGAGTCGGACTTTAAACAAAGTGATTATGATTCTGAAAATGTGTTTGTAAATTGCCATATAGATGACGGAAATTCACAAACAATATGCTGTATTTCGTAAATATTTGTGTTCATATATGGATTACCGACAACAATCACATGAGTAACATATTCTGCATGCTTTTCCCTTCATTGTGTTGTTTATTTAACTAAAATCGGTTAACTAACACCTTATTTGTGATGTTTTTACTAACGCAACCCAAAATTTTACCGAACCTGAACAAATCTTGCCCATTCAGGGCTAAAAAATGGACAAGCGTCTGAAATACTTGTTATAAAATTTTAACATGTGTGTCTATGTCAGCAGTATGGATACAGATATCATCCGTATAGGTAGCAACATTAGAAATACTAAGCAGTAATTTTCTCATCATGCGCATAAATGTGCTTGGTGCATTTTGTAGCCTGAATGGAAGATATGCCCATTCGTAAAAACCTAATAGAGTACTAAAAGCTGTGATATGCATGGAATCTTCAGCCATAGGAATTTGCAAATAACCCTTGGTAGGATCAATTTTGGAGAAGAGTTTAGAGTTTGCCATCCTTCAATTAACTCATCGATATTTGGCATTGGTTCTGCTGGTTCTGCATCGAGGAGTGTTAAAGCATTTACTTTCCTGTAATCAATGCACAGACGTAGTGAACCATCTTTCTTTTTTACTATTACTACAGGAGAATAGTAATTAGAATTGATTTTCTAATGATACCACTTTGATCTAGTTCCGAGATTTCTGCTACAACTTTATCCAAATAATGTATGGGAATAGGATATGGTTTCACTTTCACCGGAATACAAGAAAGTAATGTGATTTTCTGTTTGATAAGTGATGTCTGTCCCGGCTTATCGGAAAAAAATAGTACTAAGTTCTTGTATCACTGAAGTCAGTTTATGTTTATCTTGTGCTGACAAGTTATGATTGATCTGAATAGATTGCCAACCACTGTTACTATTAACTGTTGGTGATGGTATCTGGTATGCAATGACGTCATCCTGCTTGCTCATTAATTACCCAGCATGCCACTGCAACTCTGTGTGGTATTTGTTGGATCGCCTGTGGTATGTCTGTGTCACGTGCAATGTATGGTTTCAACATATTAATGTGGAAAATTTTATTTTTCCCTTTGACATCAATTAAATAATCAATGTCACTGACCTTTCTAATAATTCTAAATGGACCCTGCCATGAAGTAACAAGACAATCACGAGGGTCGGGTAGTAAAAGAAAAACTTTGTCTTCTTCTTTCAAGACTCTTGTCTTGGCCTTTCTGTTATCGTATTGCCTGTATCTCTCACCAGCTTTTTTGAGTGCTGATTTTGCAATTTGACAAGCTGTCATAATTTTATCTCTCAACTGAGTAACCATTTCATAGGCTTCTCTTTTCTGGTGGTCGTATGTTTTGTTCGTCAGCATATCATTGTACAGCATTACTGGACCACATGGATTGGCGACGTACATGAACTCAAATGGAGAAAATCCAGTACTTGACTGTGGTACCTCACGGTATGCAAATAGTACTGCAGGCAATAGAATGTACCAATTTTTAGGACGTTCAGCAGCAACTTTCGTTGGGGTTCATTTAAGGACCCCGTTGTAATTTTCATTAACACCATTTGTCATTGGGTGCCAAGGGGAACTAAACACTTGAGGAATGTCTAGCACTTTCATCGCTGCTTGGGTAGCCGCAGATCTGAACTGACTGTCAGATAAGATGCATAAGGGAAACCCTATCCTGCTGAAAATTAACAAGAATGAATCTAGGATGGATCTACTGGTGATGTGTTTGAGTGGAATAGCCTCTGGCCAATGAGTACAGAGATCAATCATGGTTACAATAAAGTGATTTCCACGATCAGTAATAGTATTAAGTGGACCGACAATATCCACAGCAATCTTCTGAAATGGGCGTAATGCCAAATCAGTTCGCTGAACATGAGCCTTGGGATGCTTGCCTTTTTGTTTGGTTCTTTGGCACAATGTACATGAACGAACATGTTTCATAATATCTTTGGCATAACCAGGCCAGTAAAATTGCGCCAGCAATCTGTGAGTGGTCTTAGCAATTCCCATATGGTTTAAGCGCTTCACTACGATACTTGGTCGGTAGCATCAGTTGTAAGAGAAGTGTTGATCCTTTGCTGTACTGTCTGGTTAGAATATTATTGTCTAAGATAAAATGCCAATTACCATGCTTAGCTTGTTTGGATGGTTCTTGCATGCTGTTAAAACAGATTTGTAATGTAGGATCTTGTTTCTGTTCTGTAGCTAAGTCAGATGTCAGTACGATAGTGTCCTTAATGTTGTCACTATCAGTCTGAGAAGATTCTTCTTCATGTTGCCGCACTTGTGCTCTCGTGACAGCATTTGCTGGAGTGTGGTCAATCTCCCAGTTAATTGCCTCTTCATGAGTGTGATCATTTGCATTGGCTACATTCCCAATGAGTAAACCGGCACACGGATTAGGTAGCACTGCTGCATTTACTGTGCCTTCAGAGTATGGAGATTGTATCATGATTGTGGCGATTTTGTATCTTTCTATTGTGCCGCCAAAAGTTCTGCAGGTAACAGTTTTGCCAGTGTAATCTTGCTCTCTTATCAGCTTTTGGTCTACCCAATAATTGAGGCCCCTGTGTCTCGTACGCATGTAGTTGGCTCACCATTCACCCATGCCTTGTGAACTTTAAATGTGCCATTCTGGATATTTGCCGCATTGGCTTCTTGAATGGTCACTAGACATTCATCATCAGGAATGTCCTTCTTGGTCTTATCTAGTTTGTCATTGTATGTCTGAATGATAGCTGCATGTGTGTCCTCTATGTCATCGGAATCGCTACTGGAGAACATGTACGCAGTACTCGCCTCTTTTCACGACTTACTGGTATGCCCGTACGCCCAACAAGAGTAACATTTTACACTCTTCTTATAAGAATCATACTTCTCTTCTTTGACGTGATGTCTCTCAAATATGCAGCATACCCTGGATGTTGGTCACACATTAATACAGACCTGTGTGAAAGTTTACAGTGTGGGCACCATGTGAAATGACCCTTCCTAGGCCTGTTGGAATCTCTGCGTTATGATAAGGTCCTCTGTTTTTATGTGAGAATCTCTTCAACTTACCATTACCTCTGTGATTCTGGACTCTGGCACCAGCCCCTGTCACAAGTTCTGGTTGTGTGCATTCAGCAAATATGTCACGGTGGGCGTTATAGAAAGATTCCCCCTGCGACTCCATCTCTGTGAGTGACTTACATTTATTCTCTATGAGAAATACAGACATAGCTTCAGGTACAGAAGAAAGAAGCTTGTCCCTCAGAATAAGGTCACGTAATTTATCAAAACTAGAACCTATGTCCGCCGCTCTCAACCGTTTATCATAGCAGGAAGAAGTTTCAGATACATTGTCAAGGAACGTTTGGTTCGCTTTAGGAAACAGTGTCTTGAATTTTGTTCGTAAATCACATTCATCCAAAGAAAAATGAGCAAGAACTCTATCATGCATGTATTTGTAGTTGGTCCGCAAATTCTCAGGAATAAACTAAATCACCTTTAAAGGCTCCAATGCGAAATGTCGATGAAACAAGATTGGTAAGTCCTGTTCAGGAATTTTATAGAACTTGGCCAGAACTTCAAAATTAGTAATCCAGACCAGGAAGGTTAACCCGGTCAACAAATGCCCATAGAATTCGGATGTGTTAGCCTAACGGCGCAAGAATGCAGCTCTGCTGTAAACAGAGACAATGCAACCACATCTGGAAAAAAAAACTGGATGAACGCAGAAGAAGAAGAAGTAATCCAGGAACTGACCAAATCACCTTGTTGGAAATTATGAATCAGCCCTTGGTACTTCTTAACTGGGTCATTAGTCTTTGCTTGTAATCTTTCTCATTCTATCTCGGCTTCATGATCCATTTCCAAAGTCTTAACCTTCAAATTACTTTCAAGTTCTTTGTCCTTAAGTAGGAATTCTGTCGCTAATTTCTCCTTCTCAAATGCTAGTTGCCTTTCTTTCATTTCTCTTTCTGCTGCTATTTTCTCTTTTTCTAATGCTAATTCTTTTTCTTTTAATTCTTTCTCTGGTGCTAATCTTTCCTGTCTTTCTTCTCTTTCATGTGCTGCCTGCAGTTGTTTTTCTTCCTTCTGTTGATTTTGGAATTCTTTAGACTCCTGCTTTGAACACATTCTGAGTTCCAGACCGTTCAGACCAGACTTTTCACCCATATTCATAAAGTCTTGTAGTGTCAACATGTTGACTAAATGTGCTGTACCTTATCTAGCTGAAATAAAAATAGCGGAGCGCAAAAAATCAACAAGATGCAAGTACGTTGTCAAAAGAGTAGTATATATATCAAAATAAAAACGTTGAACGACATGTCAACTGGAAATCAACAATTTTGTAGAGCTGAACTGGTGCGAGATAAATACTGTCCCAACCATTACGATATGTAAATACCAGAAAAGTAGTACAAAATATATTCAGTATAAAGAATATAATGACACAAGACAAATAAACAGTTACGAGAAAAACAAGTGAAGTGTAACGTAGACACACATATCTAGTCACATAAAAATAAATACTGATTAGTGATGGAAAGATAACGAACAAATACGACTGTTATGACATGACACACATACTAACGACTCACGAGATCGCCACCAAAAAATTTGTAACGAGCTGACGACCGTCAGTATAAAACGTATCCCTGTGCTCTATAGCAAGTTTATCTAGCAAATGAATAGCCCACCAACTGCCCACATCGTCATAATAGCAACGAATCGGCCATCAATATAATAGTATGTTTAGTACGGAAAAACCCAACTAGAATACAAAGTCACAACAATCAACAAATATACTGGCCTTATTTTGTAGTAATAAGTTGACCAAAGTTGATGTTGATGTAGGTATCTGAATACGAGTGACACCCACAGTTAGTTGATGCAGGTATGTAGTTGTAATTCCGTGAAGAATTAATAATACTGCTGAATATGTCATGCGAAAATGTCCTGTGTAGGGTCCGGTATCTTAAAATGTGTAATGAATCATGTCCTGAAATGTGTCTGTGCTGAAGTGTGCAACAGTCCTGAAGTTAATGTATACGTGCAGGTTCAGATGAAAATGTGAAATGTGTCCAGGATGAAGTTCCATCATGTAGTATCTCAAAATGATGTGCAGTGTCTCTGTCAACATCTTGTATTGCATACAGGCACTCTCGCTACTTCATCCACACCTCAAAGAAACATCAGTTGCGTGGCTGGATTTTATATATTTTTAATTCAGGCGAACCTGAGATATTTATACAATCTAAATTTATATAATTGGACTGCCTGTCCAAATATACAGTGGTCGCCTTCTTCACAAAACTCATACAATCATATACAAACTCAACTCTCGCTATCTTTAACTTGCGCCCTCGTACACTACATATTGGCTCTCGGAAAATCACACACATCCTTTCTGGAAAGCTGTCCTGTCCCGTCTGACCACGTTCAGTCGGCTGGCTGGCCTGATGGTCCTAAATCCCATGCGGTCAGCAAAACCCTGTGCTATTCTATCCGTCATGTAGTACAGTAGTCTTGTTCATGCTAACCTGGGTTGTACTACTGCTTCGTCTGTTACAGGGGTTATCCCATGAACTAGCATCCCCCCTATCCTCAGAGTTAATCCTGCTGTTGTCCTAGATATGACACGTCCGTGTCCCCATCTAAGTCCTGCCTTATGACTGTTCTAGGTTATAGCTTGTGTTCTGTCTCTACTCTATCTATTCCCTTGTAGAAGTCCTTATCTATGTCCTATCTGTCCTTACCCCTCTTCTGTCCCTTGTCCTATCAATGTTCTACCCAACACTTTGACAGTCTCGTCCAAATGTCCTGTGGGAGTTACATGGAGGGAAAGTCGATTCCTGGACGTTCAACAACAAAAATCTCCATTTAATTTTCCATAACGTACAAGGTTGGATTATCACAAATAATATTCAACTCTTACATGGCCTGTGTCGCCAGGGCCGGCAGTAAGTATTATTATTGAAAATTAATATTAGGATAAATCACAAAACTGTGTTATCACAAAATGTTTACAAGTTGCCCTACTTGTCCTCTGCGATTCTTCTTTCTATCCATCAAGTATGGGTCTCGCCTTTCTGCCACAGTATACTAATTTCTCCGTTTTCAGGTTAATTTATCCGTGGCGATATCACGTATCATTCTTGGCAACTATTCTTTCCGTCTGCTGTTACTATTCAAGCCAGTGATTTGATGCCAATCTAATCCTTAGCCAACTTAAATTCTCCAACATTGAAAATGCACCGCCATCTTCCAAATCTTCCCGCAAGTCTGCTGTTGCTAATGTCATCTCCGTGTGAAGTTTTGTTGTTGTCATGTCGTCTCTTTGATTTCCTAGCATTTTTGGTGTAAAGGATTTCTACCTTATTCATACTACCTCATCCTGTCGCACTCACTATTTGGCATGCACCAGGTCATGTCATGTTCACATACTTTCATTGATGCATCTGGTCATGTCATGGTCACATACTTTCATTGATGCACCAGATCATGTCATGGTCACATACTTTCATTGATGCACCAGATCATGTCATGGTCACATACTTCTCATGCACCAGGTCATTTCAAGTTAACATACTTTCATTGATGCATCAAGTCATGTCATGATCATATACTTTCATTGATGCACCAGGTTGCCAGGGCCCATACGGGGGAGCAAAGAATAGTAGCACTGTTGCCTACCATACACGTCGTAAGAGGCGACTAAGGAGGCTATAGTTCCGTCGCCCTGCTACTGAGAGTGCGTGGCGCGACACTGAGCTGTGAATTTTGCGTGGAATGCTTTTGCATCTGTCCGTGGTTGTTTTTTGCGTGAACTGCATGTTCGGAATGATGACAGCCGGCTATTGCTGGATTGACTGGTTTGCCTTTTCGGTTCACGAGTGCATTTTCAGGAGACTCCTGGGAGTCGCTCCTTTAGCTACGGAGGTCATGCTTTGTGCTGCTCTTTCGGTGGGTCGCCCTGCAGAAAGAGACCGAGCCATGTGGGATAAAAGCCCTGTCAATGAAGTCTTTCTGGTGACTGCCGTTTTCATCGACGATGAATTGTATTCTTCGTGGAGGACTTTTGTTTTGGCATTCTGGTGGCGGCATTATGCACAGTGTACCTGTGCGGACTGTTGGCTTGCCGACACTCCTGTCTATTCCTTTGTTCACATGGGGCAGTGAGGAGCATTTTGTGATATTCACTGGCACAGGAACGGAGCAATATGGGGACAACCCTTTGCCGTGAAGTTGGAACCGCGACTAACTAACTAACCAGGTCAAGTCTTGGTCACATACTGTCATTGATGCACCAGGTCATGTCATGTTCACATACTTCTCATGCACCAGGTCATATCATGGTCACATACTTTCATTGATGCACCGGGTCATGTCAAGGTCACATACTTTCATTGATGCACAAGGTCATGTCATGTTTACATACTTCTCATGCACCAGGTCATGTCATGGCCACATACTTCTCATGCACCAGGACATGTCATGGTCACATACTTCTCATGCCCAGGTCATGTCAGTTCACATACTTTCATTGATGCACCAGGTCATGTCATGGTCACATACTTTCATTGATGCACCAGGTCATGTCATGTTCACATACTTCTCATGCACCAGGTCATGTCATGGTCACATACTTTCATTGATGCACCAGGTCATGTCATGGTCACATACTGTCATTGATGCACCAGGTCATGTCATGTTCACATACTTCTCATGCACCAGGTCGTGTCATGTTCACATACTTTCATTGATGAACCAGGTCATGTCATGGTCACATACTTTCATTGATGCACAATGTCATGTCATGGTCACATACTTCTCATGCACAAGGTTATGTCATGTTCACATACTTTCATTGATGCACCAGGTCATGTCATTTTCACATACTTTCATTGATGCACAAGGTCATGTCATGTTCACATTACTTCTCATGCACCAGGTCATGTCATGGTCACATACATCTCATGCACCAGGTCATGTCATGGTCACATACTTTCATTGATGCACCAGGTCATGTCATTTTCACATACTTTCATTGATGCACAAAGTCATGTCATGTTCACATTACTTCTCATGCACCAGGTCATGTCATGGTCACATACATCTCATGCATCAGGTCATGTCATGGTCACATACATCTCATGCACCAGGTCATGTCATGGTCACATACTTTCATTGATGCACCAGGTCATGTCATTTTCACATACTTTCATTGATGCACCAGATCATGTCATGGTCACATACTTTCATTGATGCACCAGGTCATGTCATGGTCACATACTTCTCATGCACCAGGTCATGTCATGTTCACATTACTTCTCATGCACCAGGTCATGTCATGTTCACATACTTCTAGTGCACCAGGTCATGTCATGGTCACATACTTCTCATGCACCAGGTCATGTCATGTTCACATACTTCTAGTGCACCAGGTCATGTCATGGTCACATACTTCTCATGCACCAGGTCATGTCATGTTCACATACTTCTAGTGCACCAGGTCATGTCATGGTCACATACTTCTCATGCACCAGGT
>JACEFZ010002757.1:0-14186 GCA_014155875.1 Cepaea nemoralis | reverse complement strand
GGCCCCCGGGGGTTTTTTGAGGGGTTTTGAATGTATATACCACCATCCTGATCACGAAAGGCATATTTCAGTAGAAGTGAAAAGTATATTCCAAAGAGGGTGGGAGCTAGTACACAACCTTTATAACTCCACTCTTGATTTCAAACTCTTCAGAAGTTGCACCATCAAACTTGATTATACCCTTCATACCTGTGTGGAACGATTCCACAATGGACAGAAGAGTTGGTGGGCAGCCAATCTTCTTTAGTGCCTTGAACAGACCCTCACGACTGACCAAATCAAATGCCTTTGTGAGGTCGATGAAGGCAATAAACAGTGGTTGATTCTGTTCACGGCATTTTTCTTGCATTTGTCGCAATGAGAATATCATATCAATGGTAAACCGGTTCTGTCGAAAGCCACACTGTGATTCGGGGTAGACTTGATCTCCTAGGACTTGAAGTCTGCGCAGAACAATTCTGGCAAATACTTTTCCAACAATACACAGAAGTGAGATACCCCTATAGTTGTTGCAGTCGCTCCGATCGCCCTTGTTCTTGTACAGTGTTATGATGCTTGAATCTTTGAAATCCTGTGGGACTTGTCCTTCTCGCCAGCATAGCTCTATTAGCTGGTGGATCTGTAGAGTGAGTGTGTCTTGCCCACTCCTGATAACCTCTATTGGAATCCCATCCTTACCTGGAGCCTTGCCAGATGCAAGTTCATTTATAGCACACTTAACTTCTGTTATGGTGGGAAGTGTGTCCAGGTGGTCAAGAGATGGTAGAGCCTCTATGGCGTTGAGGGCATCATCCGCTAGTTTGGTCTCACTTGAGTAAAGCTCCAAATAGTGCTCTACCCATCTGTCCATCTGCTGTTTCTTATCAGTTATGATTTCTCCAGTCAAGGTTTTCAATGGTGCACTTCTTTTGATCACTGGACCACAGGCTTTCTTTATTCCTTCATACATGCTTCTTATGTTTCCCTTATCACTTGCGATTTGAATGGACTGACATAACTTGATCGAATAATCATTTGCACACTGCCTGGCAGCCTTTTGCACATCCTTCCTAGCTTGCCTTAGCTCACTCAGAGTGTTACGCGTTGGTCTTTCCTTGTTTCTTAAGAGAGCTATCTTCTTATTACCAATCAAGGGCTGCAGAGTCTCGCTGTTTGCCGCAAACCAGTCCTGCCTCTTATGATCCACAGTGCCGTAAACCCCTACAGAAGTTTTATAAAGAGTTTCCTTAAGTTGACCCCACTTTTCATTTGCTGTACAAATTTCTGGTATATCAGTGAAAGCGTCTTCAATTTGCTGTTGAAACTGAAAGCACTTTCCAGGATCGTGAGTGTTAATAATATTAATCCTGAGGCTAGATTTATGTTTAGCTGTGTAGATTCTCTTTGGTCTCAGTCTAACCCTTGCAACAACCAAAGAATGATCTGTATCACAGTCAGCACTGTGGTAACTTTGAGTCAATGATATATGGTTCAGATGTTGTCTCCGTGTGATGATGAAGTCCAGCTGGTGCCAATGGCCGGATCTTGGATGTTTCCATGTGACCTTATGCATCTCTTTTGTTTTAAAAAAAGTGTTTGTAATACATAGGTCATTACTGGTGCAATGCTCCAGCAGCCTTTGCCCATTTTCATTCATGCGACCGATGTTGTATTTTCCAAGGCACACTGGCCATGAACTCGAGTCCTTCCCCACACGAGCATTGAAATCACCGAGCATATAAATGTAGTCAGATTTTAGAACTGCCTTGATCGCAGAGTCTAGCTGCTCATAGAACATATCCTTCACATCATCAGAGGAAGCGAGTGTCGGTGCATATGCAGTAATAATGGTGGCAAAACCACAAGAGGTTGCCAAGCGTAGGGATAATAGTCTTTCATTTCCTCCTGCTGGAATTTCAATCATTCCCAGTAGCGAATTATTGTCTGCAAAGCCCACATCATGTTGCCTTTTTTTCTGCCTGCCCTCTACCCTTCCAAAAAAAAGGTCTAATTGTTTTCCCTGAGTGACCCTTCCTCGGCGAGGCGAGTCTCCTGCAGGCCAGCAATATCAATGTTAAGACGATTGAGTTCGGTATCAATCACAACTGTTTTTCTCACATCGTCAATATTGGTCAAGTCAGTGGAAAATCCTGGACACATGGTTCTCATGTTCCAGGTTGCAAGCCGTAGCTTGAGGTTTCGTTCTTAAACCTTTCAATTCAACATTCTCCAACGTTCCTTTTCCCTTATGTTATAGTTTCTTAAGCCTTGAAATTCAACATTCTCAAGCATTTTATTTCAGTGATGATAAAGTTTCTTAAGCCTTATAATTCAACATTCTCCAACATTCCTTTTCCCTGATGTTGTTGTGTTCAAATTCAACATTTACTCTTAATAGAGTGTTTTTGACAATCCGCAACACTTTAGTTTAACGATGACGCTGTTTCTTGTGTCTTATAATTCAACATCTACAACATTCTTATTTTCCCGACGATATTGTTTCTCCAGTTTTGTAATTTTCCAATCTCTTAACAGCGTGCCATGAGCAATATCCAACACCCTAATTTCCGGATTTATGTGTGTCAGGTCTTAGTCATATATGACTGAGCTACCGTATGACAGTTGACGGTACTATAGTATGTCCACATTTGTTTGCCTTCATTCACGATCAATTATTTTGAAAACTGTCTGTTGCATCGTTATCAAATTTTTCCAGCCGTCTTATATTTACCCCCACCCAAGGAATATGTCTTTGATAGGTCCAAAAACAACTTAAATCATTGAAAGCGGCGACATTCCTTTGATGTTTTGCTTAACAACTTGTGATTTCTCGCTAAAAAAGTTATGTTTACGGTAATGTGGACCTGCAAATCCAGATGAAAAACAAAGGCGTTTCCGGATTCGTATGGGAGTGGGTGCAATGAAAGAAGTAGCTTACAATCCACAGGGTCGGCTGCATTGCACCGGGTTTTTATTCCATATGGCTCAGTTTCTTTCCGCAGCGCGGAAAGCGTCGCACAAAGCACGAACTCCATATCTCCAGCGACGACCCTCGGGAGTCTCCGAAAAAAAATGCGCTCTTGAAATGAATGACGCGGCCCGGAATCGAACATACAACCTTCGGAGCCCGAGTCAGACGGCTTGACCACTTCACCACGGAGAATCCCGAGAGGGATGCAATGTGTAATATTAGTAAAGACAGAGAATTTACAGAGGCACGGGGTAAATAATTTGTAAATTAACAGGAAAGTAGGACTATATTTCTTACCTTATTTTTCATTTCCTTCTTGTTTCTTCAGCTGATGCTGATGCTGTAATGTTAAGGGTCTGCAATTTGTCTGAATAGTTGGAGCAAAATATCCCAGTAAGTGTGTAAGTAGATTAAGTTCTGCGATCTGCTCAGACCTTAATCTGTGTCCGGACGATTCCAGTAGGTTGATGATTGCTCTCGGTTGCATAAAATTCAATCCATCCTTTCTCCAATAGTCCTCTTCCTCTTTCAACACATGGTCCAGACGTTTTTTCCAGTACCTTTTATCAATATTTAATGATAGACAGACAGGCAGGCAGGCAGGTAGGCAGACAGACAGACAGATAGAAAGGTAGGTAGGTAGGTAGGTAGGCAGAAAGGTAGGTGGGTGGGTGGATGGCTGGGTGCGTGGGTGGGTGGGTCGGCCGGTGGGTCGGTCGGTGGGTGGGTCGACCGGCAGGCAGGCAGGCAGATAGATAGATAGATAGATAGATAGATAGATAGATAGATAGATAGATAGATAGATAGATAGATAGATAGATAGATAGATAGATAGATAGATAGATAGATAGATAGATAGATAGATAGATAGGTAGATAGATAGATATATAGATAGATAGATAGATAGATAAGATTGATAGATAAGATAGATAAGATAGATAAGATAGATAGATAGATAGATAGATAGATAGATAGATAGATAGATAGATAGATAGATAGATAGATAGATATCTGTCGGTCGGTGGATGGGTGGGTGTGGGGGCCGGCAGGCAGGCAGACAGACAGACAGACACACAGACAGACACACAGACAGACAGACTATATAGATAGATAGATAGATAGATAGATAGATAGATAGATAGATAGATAGATAGATAGATAGATAGATAGATAGATAGATAGATAGGTAGGTAGGTACGTAGGTAGGTAGATAGATAGATAGATAGATAGATAGATAGATAGATAGATAGATAGATAGATAGATAGATAGATAGATATCTGTCGGTCGGTCGGTTGATGGGTGGGTGGGTGTGGGGGCCGGCAGACAGACAGACAGACAGACAGACAGACACACAGACACACAGACAGACAGACAGACAGACAGACAGACAAACTATATAGATAAATAGATAGATAGATAGATAGATAGATAGATAGATAGATAGATATATAGATAGATAGATAGATGGATGGATGGATGGATGGATGGATGGATGGATGGATGGATGGATGGATAGATAGATAGATAGATAGATAGATAGATAGATCCGTTTACTCAAGCCCAATGCATGCATTGTTCTTTTTTCGGAATTTGTAATAGTATAAAACAGTATTACAACCACACGGAATGACACTATCAAGTGCCGTCCACTGGGCGCTGGAACGCAAATTATTCCTCCCCACGACGCTTGATGGCAGAAGTGGAAGATGATGATGATGATGATGATGATGATGATAAAACAGTTTCTTGCGATCAGCTTCTTGATAAAAATATGTGTACAACTTCATAGCGATTCTTTGAAGTGTACAATTTTGCATTAAAGCCCATTGAAAAATATTCACACATTTCAATGTTAGCGATAAGTGGTAAGATTTTAAAAAAGACAAAAACATATTAATCAGGTTTCATGAAATAACCCACATTTTGAGACACCTCTGAACAGTATTAGTTTGAACAACGCGGGGGGTTGGTAAAAGGCCAATCCTGTGAAAACACGTACACTATTCAAAATTGAGTCCTAATTGTCTTGCTACGCTGTAATACATTTAAAATTATGAATTTCATGTCAGACTCGTAAATTATATATGTCATATAAACAAACTTCGAAATCTGCTGTAAAATCTCCAGAACAAAAATTTTTTTTGTTGGGTGGACATAATGATAAGGTTATATACTAAATTTCATAACTTTCCCTCAGTTGGTTACTGAGATATGGATGTTTATATTGCGGCAAACAAATGTGGACATACTATACCTGCTTTCTGTCAGCGCCGAATGTTGGGCGGCGATGACCAAACCTGACACCCCACATTGTGTCAACGGTTTTGGGCGGAGGAGTGCAAATGGGAGGGTACAAGCCTTATCCTAATGAGAGGAAATGCAACCTAACGACTAAATATCATGACAGGGCAGACCAGGCCCTAAGCCTTTGTCGGCAACAGGTCTAGGATGGAAGCTCCGACAGACGGACAGTTAATAGTAATGCACTGCTGATCCGGCAGCTTCTGCAGCTTGTCTGGTTCCAGACCTATTGGTGTTACCCCTCCGCTGGAATTAACTAGACAGACGGAGAGAGGAATCGTGCTGCATGGGCTACACATGTTTCTAAATTCAGCCCAGCCTGTGTTCTATTGAGAGGTATAACTCCATTTTACAAACAATCGTCTGTCAAAACGGCAAGGTGCCAGTCAGTCAGTTAATTCCCCGATGTAAGAGTTTCTTAAGACTTGTAATTCATCTTTCTCAACCATTGTGTGATATACGTCTAAATTGTTATTAGATAAATGTATAATGAGAACTAGAAACAATTAAAACGCAATATCTAGCAAATAGTATATAATATCCCGGGAAGGTTAACCCGGTCAACAAATGCCCGCAAAAGTCGGATGTGTCGGCCTAACGGCGCAAGAACGCAGCTCTGCTGTAAACAGGCACAACGCAATCACGTCCGGAAGGAAAAAAAACTCCGGATGAACGCAGAAGAAGAAATATATAATATACACAGATGACTAGGACAAACTATAGGATGTCACACGGCAGGTAACCGATTTGATATGTTTGGTATACAGAGACGGTCACTTTTGTTGGACACTTTGTCAGAAGAAATAAACTGAGAATTTGGTTACAAATAGCAAGATTGAGGCGAACAAAAAGAACAGGGGGGGGGGGGGGGGCAGAGAAGTAAATACCTGGATGGCTTAGCCACGTGGTATGGTCGAGCCAAGAATACAGAGCTGATCCACGACTCTTGTGATCGTATGTGATGTTGAAACATGACGACTGCCCAAGCTTATTGGCATGGCACTTTATGATGAAGACAAGTGCAAACTTTATTCTAGCATGTTAAAAGGTTGTGAATGCCAGATGTTATTTACAGAATACAAGTTGTTGTTTTCTTACGTCGCCCGCTTTGAACTCAATCGTAGTTCATACATGTGCTACTACTTCTCGTCCACTGAACTGATGTTTGTGTGTGGATTATCTTTCTCTATCACCAGTGTCCCTCTCCATCAAGCGAACCCCCTCCGACTTCACAGGTACCTGTAATTTACGTCCCCAAGTCAATACGCTACCTCGGCATCAGTACACCGGAAGTGTAAGAGCGAATGGTCTTATCCATTCGGCCATGTTCACTTAATTTTAATCTGTTATTTTAATTTTCAGAAATGTAGAAGATATAAATGGAATCAGCATTGGAGGACGAAACATCAATAACATTAGATATGCAGATGATGCAGTATTGATTGCAGACAATGATCAGGATCTGCAACAATTAGTAGACGCGGTTGTTGCACACAGTGAACATCTGGGGTTAGAATTAAATTGTAAAAAGACACAGATTATGGTCGTCATTAGGAAGAACGAAATACCACAATGTAATATACAAGTAAATGGGAATATTCTTCAACAAGTGAATCGGTACAATTATCTCGGAACAATCATAACATCTGATGGGAGATGCCTTGAAGAGATTAGAACAAGAATCGCCATGGCGAAAGTAGCCTTTAGCAAGATGAAAAACATACTGACCAATAAAAAGATGTCAATTGGAACGAGAAAAAGAGTGTTGAGGTGCTACATAGAACCTGTACTTTTGTATGAATGTTGCTTGCTTGCTTGCTTGTGTTCGTTGGCTTGAGCTCCAACGCGAAGTCCTGTATATCGGATGAAGACATCCTGTTGTCCAACATCAGTGTGATGTCATACAGGACCTGAGGCTTGTATGAGTATCCGTTGTCCCATGTCTGGCTTATTGGTGTGCAGACTGGTGGTTCCTCGCCGTACAGGCAGACACTCTCTGACTTCGGAGGAATCGGCGATCCTATTGACTTTAGCCAGGACCCCAAAGGGACCTGTTGCCCAGGACGCTCGACGAGGACGCGTCAATAGGTCTTGGCCAGTATATAACCCGGCCCTGGTGCCTTGGAAACACCTCTGCGTCCCTTGTATGGATGTAAAACTTGGACAATGAGCAGTCAAGCTGAAAAACATCTGATGGCTACAGAAATGTGGTTTCTGAGGAGAACACAAAGAATACCATGGACAGACAGAAAAACCAATGACCAAGTACTACAGGAGACAATGAAAATCGTAAACTGATTAGAGAAATTAGACGAAGACAGTCAATATTTTCTGGACATGTTATGAGAAGAAATGAATTGGAGAACTTGGTGACAACTGGCAAGATTGAAGGGAACAGACCAAGGGGAAGACCGAGAAGTAAATACTTGGATGGCTTGGCCACATGGCATGGTCGAGACAGGAACACTGAGCTGATCCACGACTCTGATGATCGAGTGAAATGGCGAGTCATGACCGCCCATGCTTTCCGGCATGGCTCATGATTGATTGATTGATTGATTGATTGATTGTTGTTTTAATATTTAAAATGTGGTTTAAGACACAGCGATGTCATAATTACTAGAGAGAGAGATAGTATGTTTAGAAGTCCCTACCTGCTAAATTAGAAATAAACTAGCAAGCACGCAAACTGTGGCCTACTTATTCTGGCACAAGGCATCATTGTCGCTGCAGAAAGTGGCCAGGTGACCCCTAGACGACGCTGTCATTCTTCGTGCCTGTCTGGTCTGGACTTATGTTAACTGATTCAGTGACAAATAACAAGAAGGTTTAGACCAAATATGGCACACAATCAAACAACAAGTATTATTATGATAATTTCCGTTCACTGAGCATTGAAATTGTGGAGGATACAACGAAACGAAACAAATAGCACGATGACTCTAGCATGGCTATATATCGTCCTTGTGTCCAAATAGGAGGTCAAATTAGGCACTGAATCAGTTAACTTTGGTTTTTAACTCACACAGATAATAACAAAATAAAACATAATTCAGACATTGTGTGATTACATATTTCTGTAGCCGTTAATGTTATTTTAAACAATATAAAATGACACAAAGTAGTGCAGCTTTACAAGAATTACGACACATACGGGATATTTAACATTTTCACAGCTTTACCGCAGTTCCACCAAATTTTATTTTAAGAATCATAAAAATAGCACTGCATGGTACCTGGCCGTCTGGACAGACGATAGTTTGTTACATCGTGCTACAAAACAGGTATAATAACTACAACCTATGGCGGGGACCGGGAGGGGGGGGGGGGGGTTAAACCTCTCTATAACGCAAAGCCTGGGCTGAATTTAGAGACCATGTGTTGTCCATGCAGCATGTTCCCTTTCTCCACTGCAGAGGAAAGGTAACACTAATACATCTGGAACAAAACCAGCTGCAGAAGCTGCCGGACCAGCAAAGCAATGTTCTAACTGTCCGCCTGTCGGTGCTTCGATCCTAGACGAGTTGCCGACCAAGCCTGGTCTGCCCTGCCATGACATTTAGTCTTTAGTTTGCATCTCCTCGCACTAGAATAAGACGTGTACCCTCCCAAGTGCCCTCCTCTGCCGAAATGTGGGGTGTCGGGTTCGGTGAGCGACGCCCAACATTAGGCGCTAACAGAAAGCAGGTAGTACCGCCTACAGCCATACGGTAGCTCAGACATGTCATAACAATACCCTGGACCGATAAAACGCGTAGCAAAGATATCCTAAAAGAAGTTAACTCACAAAGAGAACGGGTTACTCTCATCAGAAGAATGAAGTTATTATTCTATTGGTCACATCATCAGAATGCACACGCTGAACCATGTCTTCACAACGGATAAGTTGGAGGGAAAGAGAGAAACAGGGAGAGAAGATGTTGGACAGTTTGACAGCGGAGCATGGCGAATCATCGATATCAGAAATGATCTGTATCACAAGAGACAGGGGACTCTATAGACAGACAGGATCACCAACTCTAGACGGCTTGGACTATAAGAAGTTGTTGAGTTAACTGTTTCTATATCGGCCTTTTTTTTTTAGAGAGAGAGAAAAAGGCTATGGCCACCGACTAGTACAGTAACTGCTCAGAAGGAAAGCAATGGCAAACTACCTTCTGCAAAAATTGCCAAGAAACCATAACAACCATGCAATAAAACATAAAAAGAAAGGGGTCTAGTGGCGCGACCCCCAGGCCAGGCAGATCAGATAACACCGGGGAAGAGTGTGACACAAGGGCCAGTACTAGTTAATAATCGTGATGACGGAGTTAATCCCGACTGTGTTACCATGGACATTGTCTGTGTCAGACTAAGAAACAGAGTGAGCATAGGAACGTGGAATATGAGAAGTCTGTATGAGGCAAAGCTTAAAGTAGTATGTCATGAGACTGGGAGGTAAATATTCAAGTTTTAGGAATTAGTGAACATCGTTGGAGAGGCAAGGCGGAGTGGCAGTTTGTTTAGATAAAACAATTGCAAAAGCTTTAATGAGATATAACCCAGTTAGTGATAGAATCCTCACCATCAGACTTAAAGGCCGTCCAAAAAAAAAAACACACAACTCTCATACAGATATATATACGCACATACTTCAACAGCAGGACGAAATTGAAGATTTTTACAGCACACTGCAAGACACATTAAATAAGATTGGTCGTAGTGATATAACAATAATAATGAGAGATTTTAATGCAAACGTAGGTACAGGAAGAACTGAGAATGACAGACACGTTTTAGGAAAATTTGGCTTACGAAATAGAGATGATGCAGGTGACAAATTAATTGCATTTTGCACAGAAAATGAGTTAACGATGGCCAACACACTTTTTAAACAACAACCAAGAATACTCTTCATATGGAAGTCCCCGGACAGTATTACCAAAAATCAGATAGATTATATATTAATACAAAGAAGATGGAAATCAAGCATAACATCTGCAGAAACTCTACGAAGTGCAGACTGTGATACAGATCATCATTTATTAGAAGCAGACCTGAAATTAAAACTCAAAAAGCTTACCCGAGGACCAACGTTTTGAATTCACAAAAATACCAGATGCATACAACGTAGAAGTGAAGAGTCGTTTTGGGGTCTTGATGTTTATACAAGAAGAAATGACACCTGACGAACTGGCAGTACAAGCTAGAGATAACTTGATAACAGCAGCCAAAGATTTAATTCCGACCAGGACTAAGCAACATAAGCCATGGATTACACCATGCACGTTATCTATATCTATAAAAATCGTTGTATGTATGTATGTATGTATGTATGTACGTATGTATGTATGGATGTATGTGGATCCGTCCTTTATGCGTTCGCGAACGGTCCATCCGATTGAGATGAAATTTTCTACACGTTTTCCTTTCATTCCTGTGCAACCAACTGTCATAGTTTTATCTATCAGCTATCAGCTATTACCTTCCTAAAAATTAATAATTGGAATTACATGACTGAAAATAAGAAAATATAAAATAATATTTAAAAAAAAGGATATAACGTTTAGTAGCATTGTTATATCTTAAGTTAAGTCCCCTGGCTATAGATATCTATATGAATTAAATGAGATGCTCCCCACCAGGGACTGGGTGCAGCCGGGCCAGGTCAGACAGACATATAGACAGACAGATAGACAGACTGACAGACAGACAGACAGATAGTCGGGAACGGGAGCCAAGTTTACTTCAGATAGATCTCTTCCAATCATATTTTCTATCTATTCTTCTATTCTATCTATATTTTGTTGTTACGTTCGGGCCGAACATAGATAGATAGATAGATAGATAGATAGATAGATAGATAGATAGATAGATAGATAGATAGATAAGTAGGTAGGTAGGTAGGTAGGTAGGTAGGGTAGATAGATAGATAGATAGATAGATAGATAGATAGATAGATAGATAGATAGATAGATAGATAGATAGATAGATAGATAGATAGATAGATAGATAGATAGATAGATAGATAGATAGAAAGATAGATAGATAGATAGATAGATAGATAAATAGATAGATAGATAGATAGATAGATCGGGAACGCTAGCTTATATGACTACTTATATGAATTAAATGAGATGCTCCCCACCAAGGCCTGGGCGAAGTCGGGCCGGGTCGGACAGACAGACAGACAGACATATAGTCGGGAACGGGAGCTTATATGACTACTTATATGAATTAAATGAGATGCCCCCAATCAGGGTCTGGGCGAAGCCGGGCGGGTCAGACAGACAGATAGACAGACAGACAGACAGAAAGATAGATAGATAGATAGATAGATAGATAGATAGATAGATAGATAGATAGATAGATAGATAGATAGATAGATAGATAGATAGTCGGGAACGGGAGCTTATATGACTACTTATATGAATTAAATGAGATGCTCCCCACCAGGAGCTGGGCGAAGCCGGGCCGGGTCAGACAGACAAGCAGACAGACAGACAGACAGACAGACAGACAGACAGACAGACAGATAGATAGATAGATACATGCATGCATGCATACATACATACATACATACATACATACATACATACATACATACATACATACATACATACATACATACATACATACATACATACATACATACATACATACATACATACATACATACATACATACATACATACATACATACATACATACATACATACATACATACATACATACATACATACATACATACATACATACATACATACATACATAGATCCCCGCCAGAGCCTGGGCGAAGCCGGGCCGGGCAGCTAGTAATTAATAAAACAACGAAGGGAACTGAAAAAGAAAGGAGAAACCGATAACAGTAGGGTGAAGTATAAATCTTTTACACGAAAAATAAGAAAGAACGCAAGGACAAAATCCAATATATACAAGATTGTTGTATTAAAATAGAGCAATATCATAAGAATGGAAGAAATGTTCAAAGAAATGAAGTTATTGACAAGAAATGTTCAACCTCAATTATCTGTGACAAATTGGGAAATACCTTAACAAAATCTAGACAAATTCTAGAAAGATGGTAAGAATACTGCAGTGGAATATTTGATATGCATGACTGTGAGGATATGAATGATGTTGTTTGTCCATCAAGAATGATGATGGCCATTCATTTCATCCAGTGGGGTTGAAGGTATGGAGCCGTGGGTTCTAAGATGGCTGATAAGGCCTATTTTGGCTCGAAATGTTCTTTGACAATGTGGGCAAGGAATGCTTGACGTTTCATGGAGGAGGATTTCCTGCAGTAGTTTTTCTGTCCTGCCTTTTCTTCACAGCTCTTGCAGTCCTGGTTGCCTCACATATGACTGCACCCTTGCGTAATGATGCACGCCACGAATTTCGGTCTCTGGCTGCAGCCTCCCAGGTGTCATGATGAATTCCAAAAGCCTTCAGTGAAATTTTCAGAGTGTCTTTAAAGCGTTTCCTCTGGCCACCTTGGGAGCGTTTACCACAACGCAGTTCGCTGTAAAAAAATTCGTTTAGGGAGCCTGTGATCTGGCATGCGAGTCAAGTGACCAGCCCAGCGAATCTGATTCTTCATCAGTAGAGTGTGGATACTGGGCATGGATGCTCTTTCTAGGACTTCAGTGTCTGGAATCTTGTCTTGCCATTTAATCTTCAGTAGCTTCCTTAGGCAGACTGTGTGGAAGTGGTTTAATTTCCTAGCGTGTCGCTGATAAACAGTCCAGGTTTCACAAGCATATAGCAGTGTGGATAATACAACTGCTTTGTAGACTTTTAGCTTTGTTTGCAGGCTTATTCCAGTTCTGTCCCATACATTCTTGTACAGTCTGCCAAAGGCCGCACTGGCCTTGGAGATTCTTGCATTCACTTCGTCATCAATTGTGGCAAGCTTGTGACACAGTGCTGCCAAGATAGGTGAATTTGTCCACAACACTTAGTCTATGATCATTCACTTTGATATTCGGCACAGTGTGATTATTCCCTGGAGCTGGCTGGTACATAACTACAGTCTTCTCCAAGTTGATATTGAGCCCAAAGTTGGCACAGGCATGTGAGAAAGCTGAAACATTATGTTGCATGTCCGCCTCTGAGTTGGCGTACAGAGCGCAATCATCAGCAAACAGGAGCTCTCTGACGGTGTCGCTGTTAATTTTCGTTTTAGCATTTCAGCCTTCTGAGATTGAATAACTTTCCATCCATACGGTAGTTGATGTCTATTCCAATGTCGTCGTTCTCGAAGGCATTCATCAGCATAGCTGAAAACATGAGGCTGAACAGTGTTGGTGCCAGGACACATCCTTGCTTCACTCCATTGGTGACAGGAAAGGGTTCAGACAGTTCGCCATTTTCCTGTATCTTGCCTGCATGCCATCATGAAATAGCCGCACTATTTGGACAAACTTTCGTGGACAGCCATATTTTGCCATAATCTTCCACAGTCCTTCTCTGCTGACTGTATCAAAAGCCTTGGTAATGTCAATGAAAGTGGAGAACATTTCGCAGTTCTGTTCCTGACATTTCTCTTGCAGCTGCCTTGCAGCGAAAATCATGTCAACAGTTCCACGTTCTTTTCTGAAGCCACACTGACTCTCAGGAAGAAGACCTTGATCGAGATGGGCTGTGAGGCGATTGAGAAGAATTCTGGCGAGTATCTTCCCTGCAATATATGCATGATATACATGAACCAATGATAGCAGAGACAGAACCTGAACCCTCATTAGATGAAATTGCATGCGCAATAAAGAACCCGAAGACTGGTAAGTCACCAGTATGTGATGATATACCAGCTGAACTAATTAAAGCGAGAGGGGAAGAAAGCATACGAATTTATCACGCATTATGTAAAAAGATATGGAACTATGGCATTTGGCCAAAAGATTGGAAGAGATCTATCTTCATTCCAAATACAAAAAGGGGCAACCTGAAATT
>JACEFZ010002756.1:0-106309 GCA_014155875.1 Cepaea nemoralis | reverse complement strand
TGCTGAAAGATTCAGGTTGATGGACGAGCATTTTTCACGGGTAATGAAAGTATTCTACAACACAAGAAAGACGGGGTTTGAAATATCCTGTTTCCAAAAAGGAACTGCAAGGCAGCAGATCATTCTATTCTAAGTTAACCACTAAAAATTAAAATGATGAAATGGAAAACATTTAACCAAGAGATACACATCTTAGATTAAGCAGCAAGGGAGACATTTGTAGTTTGTATGCTATCATTTCGTTAGCACACGAATTATTGTTTTGCAGGAGTTTTTAAAGGTCACGATTATGGTTTGTTGTTGGGAGAGTGCCAGAGGTCTATAGGATCAGTTGTTAGTTTCCATGAATTAATATGTTACTTTGCTGAACTATAACACGATTACAAGTAGTAAAATGGACGTTATGGCTAAAGCCTTCGTCAGCACGGAATAGCCCCAAGCGCCCATTGAAGCAGGCAGGCTGTGGCGGATCAGCACCCAATTGGCTGGGGGCTGCCCAGCTTGAGGCGGGCGGTAGCTGATCAGTGACACCTATAGGTGTCTCCCACCGTCAGAGGCAACGCGTGGCTCCCCATGTCTACGCCACCTGACAAGGACTTATAACCCGTAACAGTTGCCTCTCGCTTTGATTCCGAGACCAGTTAAGACCAGGGATGGAGTTATTGCCTCTCCATAGCACAAAGCCTGGGCTAAAATATAGAGATCACGTGTTGCCCATGCAGCATGATCCCTCTCTCGGCCTGCCTAGTTTACTCCAGAGGAAAGGTAACACCCCTACATCTGGAACAAGACAAGCTGCAGAAGCTGCCGGATCAGCAAAGCAATGCTCTAACTGTCCGCCTGTCGGAGCTTCGATCCTAGACCAGTCGCCAACCAAGGCTTAGGGCCTGGTCTGCCCTGCCATGACATTTTGTCTTTAGCTTGCATTTCCTCGCACCAGGGTAAGGCTTGTACCCTCCCAATTGCGCTTCTTCCGCCCGAAGCCGTTGGCACAATGTGGGGTGTCGGGTTTGGTAAGCGCCGCCCAACACACACACACCACACACACACACACATATATATATATATATATATATATATATATATATATATATATATATATATATATATATATATATATATTACATTGGCACCTTTCCGTCTTGACAGACGATAGTTTGGTACATTGTGCTTCAAAAAGGCTTAATAACTGTCATATGGCAATAACTACAATCCATGGCGGTGGCGAGTGTGGCTGGTAAGGCCAATTCTTGCTGCAAATGTTTGCCCACAGTAGGTGCATGTGAAAACATGGTCATTTCCACCATTTTGCACCATCTTACGTCTCTCACGCTCTGTGTGTGCTTTATCTGCAATCATTTTCTCCTTTGTCTTTATTCCATTTCTGATAGTTGCCCTCCATGCAACACGTTCAGCGGCGACGTGCTCCCATTGTGCATTATCAATGCCTGTATCAATCATGTCCCGCTTACACACATCTTTGTATCGTAGTAGAGGCCGACCCTGAGATCTCCTACCCGTCTGTAATTCACCAAAAAAGATGTCCTTTGGTATTCTACCATCATCCATCCTCCTAACGTGTCCTATCCATCTAAGTCTACGAAGACTGAGCATGGAATACACCGTCACACAACCTGATCTTTCCAATACTTCAGTATTTGTGATTTTGTCTTGCCACTTAATACCAAGTATTCTTCGCAGACACCGCATATGAAAGCTGTTTAAACGTTTCTCTTGGCGTGAGTAAGTTGTCCAGGTTTCACTGCCATAAAGAAGAGTACTAAGGACACAGGCTTGGTAGACGAGGACTTTTGTTTTGGCAGTAAGCTTCCTGTTCTCCCAGACTCTTTTTGCTAACATGTTCATTGTTGTTGCTGCCTTGCCAATCCTGATGTTGATTTCCTGATCGAGGGATAATTTGCTATTTACCTCTGATCCAAGATATGTAAAATGGTCTACTATCTCCAGTTCGGCGTCGTCAATAAAGATTGATGGTACACCATGTGCACCTTGTGACATAATCTGTGTCTTCTTTTTGTTAATTGTTAAACCAAATTCAGAACAAGCATTGGAGAATGCAGATAGTAGATGTTGTAATTCTTCCTCAGAGTGGGTCGTAATCGCAGCATCATCCGCAAAAAGCAACTCTCTGATTAGTACCCTGCTAATTTTGGTCTTGGCCTTCAATCTCTGAGCATTATAGAGGCCACCATCTGAGCGTGAGTGAATGTATATACCGTCATCCTGATCACGAAAGGCATATTTCAGTAGAAGTGAAAAGTATATCCCAAAGAGGGTGGGGGCTAGTACACAACCTTGCTTAACTCCACTCTTGATTTCAAACTCTTCTGAAGTTGAGCCATCAAACTTGATTATACCCTTCATGCCTGTGTGGAACGATTCCACAATGGACAGAAGAGTTGGTGGACAGCCAATCTTCTTTAGTGCTTTGAACAGACCCTCACGACTGACCAAATCGAATGCCTTTGTGAGGTCGATGAAGGCAATAAACAGTGGCTGATTTTGTTCCCGGCATTTTTCTTGCATCTGTCGCAATGAGAATATCATATCAATGGTAGACCGGTTCTGACGGAAGCCGCACTGTGATTCGGGGTAGACTTGATCTCCCAGGACTTGAAGTCTGCGCAGGACAATTCTGGCAAATACTTTCCCAACAATACACAGAAGTGAGATACCCCTATAGTTGTTGCAGTCGCTCCGATCTCCCTTGTTCTTGTACAGCGTTATGATGTTTGAATCTTTGAAATCCTGTGGGACTTGTCCTTCTCGCCAGCATAGCTCTATTAGCTGGTGGATCTGTAGAGCGAGGGTGTCTTGCCCACTCCTGATCACCTCTATTGGAATCCCATCCTTACCTGGAGCCTTGCCAGATGCAAGCTCATTTATAGCACACTTAACTTCTGTTATAGTGGGAAGTGTGTCCAGGTGGTCAAGAGTTGGCAGGGCCTCTATGGCGTTGAGGGCATCATCCGCCAGCTTGGTCTCACTTGAGTAAAGCTCTAAATAGTGCTCGACCCATCTATCCATCTGCTGTTTCTTATCAGTGATGATTTCTCCAGTCAAGGTTTTCAGCGGTGCACTTCTTTTGATCATTGGACCACAGGCTTTCTTTATCCCTTCATACATGCTTCTGATGTTTCCTTATCACTTGCGATTTGAATGGACTCACATAACTTGATCCAATAGTCATTCGCACACTGCCTGGCAGCCTTTTGTACATCCTTCCTCGCTTGCTTCAGCTCACTCAGAGTGTTACGCGTTGGTCTTTCCTTGTTTCTTAAGAGAGCTATCTTCTTTTTATCAATCAAGGGCTGCAGTATCTGGCTGTTTGCCGCAAACCAGTCCTGCCTCTTATGATCCACAGTGCCGTAAACCCCTACCGCTGTTTTATAAATAGTTTCCTTAAGTTTACTCCATTTATCATTTACTATACAATTTTCTGATGTATCATTGAAAGCGTCCTCAAGTTGCTGTTGAAATTCAAAGCACTTTCCAGGATCGTGAGTGTTAATAATATTAATCCTGGGGCTAGACTTGTGTTTAGCTGTGTAGATTCTCTTTGGTCTCAGTCTAACCCTTGCAACAACCAAAGAATGATCTGTATCACAGTCAGCACTGTGGTAACTTCGAGTTAATGATGTATGGTTCAGATGTTGTCTCCGTGTGATAATGAAGTCCAGCTGATGCCAATGGCCGGATCTTGGATGTTTCCATGTGACCTTATGCATCTCTTTTGATTTAAAAAAGGAGTTTGTAATACATAGGTCATTTCTAGTGCAATGCTCCAGCAGCCTTTGCCCATTATCATTCATGCGACCGATGTTGTATTTTCCAAGGCACACTGGCCATGAACTCGAGTCCTTGCCCACACGAGCATTGAAATCACCGAGCATATAAATGTAGTCGGATTTTGGAACTGCCTTGATCGCCGAGTCTAGCTGCTCATAGAACGTATCCTTCACATCATCAGAGGAAGTGAGTGTCGGTGCATATGCAGTGAGAATGGTGGCAAATCCACAAGAGGTTGCCAAGCGCAGTGATAATAATCTTTCATTACCTCCAGCTGGGATATCAATCATTCGCAGTAGCGAATTCTTCACTGCAAAGCCCACACCGTGTTGCCTTTTTTCTGCCTGCCCTCTTCCCTTCCAAAAAAAGGTGTAATTGTTTTCCCTGAGTGACCCTTCCTCAGCGAGGCGAGTCTCCTGCAGGCCAGCAATATCAATGTTAAGACGATTGAGTTCAGCATCAATCACAGCCGTTTTTCTCACATCGTCAATATTTGTCAAGTCAGTGGAAAATCCTGGACACATGGTTCTCACGTTCCAGGTTGCAAGCCGTAGCTTGAGGTTTTATTATTCTTTTTATTAGTACCTGGTGCATTGGTTTTACAGCCTGCGATTCAGATTTTGTCCTAGCCCCAAGCACCCATTGAAGCAGGCAGGCTGTGGCGGATCAGCACCCAATTGGCCGGGGGCTGCCCAGCTTGAGGCGGGCGGTAGCTGATCAGTGACACCTGTAGGTGTCTCCCACCGTCAGAGGCAACGCGTGGCGCCCCATGTCTACGCCAACTGACAAGGACTTATAACCCGTAACAGTTGCCTCTCGCTTTGATTCCGAGACCGGTTAAGACCAGGGATGGAGTTATTGCCTCTCCATAGCACAAAGCCTGGGCTAAAATAAAGAAACCATGTGTTGCCCATGCAGCATGATCCCTCTCTCGGCCTGCCTAGTACACTCCAGAGGAAAGTTAACACCTATACATCTGGAACAAGACAAGCTGCAGAAGCTGCCGGATCAGCAAAGCAATGCTCTAACTGTCCGCCTGTCGGAGCTTCGATCCTAGACCAGCTGCCAACCAAGGCTTAGGGCCTGGTCTGCCCTGCCATGACTTATTTTGTCTTTGGGTTGCATTTCCTCGCACCAGGATAAGGCTAGTACCCTCCCAATTGCACTCTTCCGCCCGAAGCCGTTGGCACAATGTGGGGTGTCGGGTTTGGTAAGCGCCGCCCAACATTCGGCGCTGACAGAAAGCAGGTAGTACCGTCTACTGTCATACGGTAGCTCATTCATATCTGACTAAGACCTGACTGATATATATATATATATATATATATATATATATATATAATATATATATATATATATATATATATATATATATATATATATATATAAAGTTTATGTATCGTTATATCATATATTCCACGATCTGATCTTCTTTGTAATTTTGGCTGGCACATACGAATGTGTCTTTAAATACAATCAAATATGGGAATAGAAACGTTATTCGTGCTGGAAGTGGATCATAAATTAACCCCACATTTATTTATAAACCACATGGAGAGATCGAAATACCATCACGTAAAGGTTATGGCACACATTATAAGTCACTTCTCCAACACACAGGGGGAGGGGCTTGAGGCTGCACTTGAAACCAGCTACCATGTTTTTATCAACAGTGGCTGTGTCACCTGGACAGCAAGTGACTGAGTGTGATAGGGTACCATGTCAGTGACCATCACCCTTGCAGCATATTGGTGGAGAAAGGCAGAACCAAGCAACACAAGTAACGGTCAAGTCTTTCAAGTATGGCAGTATAAGGAAAGATATAGTGAGTAAAATAAAGCGCGAGAAGCGCAGAAACCCTCATGGCAAGGAAAGAAAAAAAAGAAGAAGCTGGGAGCAGTCACCTTGGTGGCATTTGAGGTGGAGAAGGCCTGGTGTTGTAAGGACATTTCAAAACGCCAAGAGGAACAGAGTTGCCTCTCCTAGTCTTTTTGTGGACGTAAACGTTAACTATTTCAAAAACTGTTGAAGGTGGTAAAATGTGAAAAAATGGGTAGCGTTGTGCCAAAGAATAAGCACAGACAAGTCACTGAAATTGTTCTGGCGACTACATAAATGTATGAATGGGGTAGTCAAGAATAAGAGTATTCCTGACTTACAAGGTGCGGATCTCATCTTGCAGAGGACTGGCAAGAATAAGAGTATTCCTGACTTACAAGGTGCGGATCTCATCTTGCAGAGGACTGGCAAGAATAAGAGTATTCCTGACTTACAAGGTGCGGATCTCATCTTGCAGAGGACTGGCAAGAATAAGAGTATTCCTGACTTACAAGGTGCGGATCTCATCTTGCAGAGGACTGGCAAGAATAAGAGTATTCCTGACTTACAAGGTGCGGATCTCATCTTGCAGAGGAATGGCAAGAATAAGAGTATTCCTGACTTACAAGGTGCGGATCTCATCTTGCAGAGGACTGGCAAGAATAAGAGTATTCCTGACTTACAAGGTGCGGATCTCATCTTGCAGAGGACTGGCAAGAATAAGAGTATTCCTGACTTACTAGGTGCGGATCTCATCTGGCAGAGGACTGGCAAGAATAAGAGTATTCCTGACTTACTAGGTGCGGATCTCATCTGGCAGAGGACTGGCAAGAATAAGGACAAAGCCCTTTTGGAACGCTATATAGAGTAGAGTAACCAGACAGACATGGGAGGCCGAAGTTTTGCCATGGCTGTCACCTCAGATAGGTAGGTGTAAGGACCAGTAACATTTCAAATGAAGATACAGTTGACAATGAAAGAGATCAAGACTATGCTTCGAGGCAACAACAAAAAACAAACAACATGCTCACCTGGGCCAGATGGTATAAGGTATGAGGAAATTAGTATTTGCAATGACACCGAGTTAGAGGAAGTAACAGATATGTACAATAACAGTATGGTGAGTGCTAGCATCAATGAGGAATGGTTACATAGCTATCTGATTCCCTTGCCGAAGCCTGGCAAAGACCATACACAAATTCAGGGATATCGCGTAATTACTATGCAAAATACTATAGGTAAGCTGCTGGAGAAGTTAATTGTCAGAAATATATCAAGCCAGATAAAGAGGTAAGGTTCTTCCCACCTACCCTGTTAGGGTACCATCAAACAGAGAAACCTGGACCAATGCAACAGTTTTTTTCCCCATGATGTCTATGAAGGTTTCCACTCAGACATCAAAACATGTGCAGCTGTGATTGATCTTGAGGACGCCTACAAGAAAAGTCCATTCCTTCTTAGTTGCATCGTTACATACCCCTTCCAAAGAAAAGTCGTTTTTAGATGTGGAAGTTTGACTTCTGAACCAACAACAATATATCCTGGCCTACCACAGGGATCACCCTTATCTCTGGTGCTGTTCAACGCCTACACTCACTACACTGTGAGAATCACCAGCGAGCGGATCACAGGACCGGGGAGGACATTGTCGTATGCCGAGGATGTGTTAGTGTATCGTCAGGGTAAGGATAGAGATCGGGTTGCTGTGGAACTCAATCGCATTAGCAGTTGGTGTTGTGGAGCTGTTGCAATGGTCAACCCAAAGAAGGCAGCAGTTCTCTTTTAATAACCATATTATCAACACTCTAACACCAACTGTAAATCTGTGCTTAGAGACTTATTAAAGAACGCAGGCAATGAATTCCCTAAGGATACGATTTGATCGAAGTCTTCCTTATACTGAGCACATAGATCAGGTGATAAGAAAGGACACACTGGGATTGACTGCGATGCGGGTGATGGCGGTGGCGGAAAACTGTGAGCCTCACCATTTATGTCTTCTATATGAGGGTCTGGTCCTTTCTGTTTTTAAGTATGCGACGGCGATCATGACTCTCAGCTATAAGCAGACAGATGGGATGGACAAGATACAGAAAGAAGCTATGCGTATTATTCTTGGATGAGCAAGAGATACAGCATGCAGGTCGATGCGCTACCTTCTTGATTTTCCAACCACGGGGGACAGAATACACATCTGCCGAGCACGTGCCTACTTCAGAGTCAACGCAAACACACAACACCCACTGTATAGTGAAATTCAGTAGGTAAAGGGCAGCGGGTTAAAAAGAGGAAAGTCGTGGATGGGTCACACCGAAGACATTATTCGACAGGCGTTTTCACTTGAGGACTTAGAACCTGGCGAGAAGTGGATACAAGTGCCAACAGAGTTCTATACGTCCTTTTCAGTTTGCAAACAACTACACAGAAATGCAGACAAGAAATTCCGGCTGCTGCGGTGGCGGAAATGCAGGCTTTGATCTTCGATGTTCGACGAGTGAAAAGGTCATGGGCCTTTACGGCTCAGACCGGTGGGAAAATTGTGAAGGAACAATTCTTGTGCTTTTGCTTTGACCACAAGTAGCCTGGCCATGGCAGTAAGAAAAGCAATGGCATGGCTCGAGACACAGACATTCAATCGGGCTTGTGTCCTTAGTGACTCGATGAGTATGATTAGGAGGATTGAGATGGGATGGGTCCGAAGAGAATGGTTGCTGTCTCTTGAGCGGTCTCGGCTGACAAAGATTAGTTTCATTTTCGTGCCGGGGCATGCGGGTGTAAAAGGAAATGAGCTGGCTGACAGACTTGCAGGTAAGGCTACTGTGGATGGCGGACAAGCCATGGACCAGGCAGACATTCTGAATGCTCTACGAAAAGTAAGTAGTTTGCGAGAATCAAGTGATGACTCAATCTACAACCATGATCAGGATGCCACGAACAGTTAGTTAAAAGAGGTGTGGCCGAACAAGAACATTACGCAGGAAAAACAAATGATTAATAAACCAATACAGAACTTGTGTCGTTAGCCGCTACACGCTGCGGGATTTACTGAGGAGGGGATTCGAGCACTTATGGACTGAGTTGTTCAATGTGCAATAAAGATGATCTGTCGACTAATTTTAAGTCACTTCTGGTAATTCGTCAACTGACATGTAATATAATTTAAAGCGAGACATTTCTGATTCAAAAGTCGTGAAATGACTACAAACAATTATGATGGTATATCTAAACCCCCCCCCCCCCCCTTTTTTTTTTACACCTCCCCTCACCCAAACATGTGAGCGAAGAGAGATCACATAAAGTGTGTGGCCGTCTGCCTCGTCGATTTGAGAATATACAGAGCTGTGCTGCCAACATCATGACATGTTGGGCCGAAGCATATGTTTCAACAATTGTTCTCTTTTATGAAAGCAAGAGATACTGCTGAAAGTTTCAGGCTAATGGACAATAATGTGTCAGGGGTAATTAAAGTATTTTACAACACACGCAAGCCGAGTTTTGAAGAAAGAAAAGCCGTGTTTCCAAAGAAAGCTGCAAGGTCATTAACTAACCACTATAAATCAAAATGATGAAATTGGATATATTTAACCAAGGGATACACGTCGTATATTAAGCAGCAAGGGAGACAAAAACAATTTTATTGGGTATCTACCATTTTTTCAGCCTCTTGAGTGAGTGATATAGTTTGAAACTAATCTTTGCCTGGTGTCAGGGATAGTTTGTATGATATTATTTCGTTAGACCAGGAATTGTTGTTTTGTAGGTCACGATTATGTTTTAGTCTTAGTTTCACTTTAGTAGACGGATCAACATCACGGCACACGAGTGTAACCCAAAAGTGCTCCGCTCTACTCCTAACTCAAGCCTGAGCCCAGATAATCTCAGCTCAGTCCACGAACTCCGTAGCACCGGCGAGGATCCTAAAATAATTTGGGTAGATTTGTAACTCGAAATTTTGCCCGAGTAGCGTCGTTAGGCTACCCATTTTCGATGTCCAACTGCCAAAGGAATTTTTACTTGCGCTACAACACACACGGACGTCCAATCTCACTACTCAGAGAACATGTGAAATTTTGTTACTAGAAGTCCACGTGAAAAAGTCCCGGCCCTCACCGGGGCTTGAGCCTCGGACCTCCAGCTAACGATAATGCTTCTGCAGTCTCAAGTCACCCGAAATGCATCCAGCGTTCTAGTTTCATCTATTCGAGGTTGTCCATGGTTTCTGGTTTATGCTTGATATAGTTAGGTACTCAAACTGTCTCCATAGTGAACAATCATTCTTGTGTAGATATCACAAGGTTTCAAGCTCTCTGACCACAAACAAGATGATTAACGAATCGCTGTTCGAATTAGGAATCGAGCAATTTACCAGGCTGCGTTGAATATAGACTGAGGAAGGCTCCCATGTGTAACTAATCAGCTCGCAACACCAACACTCAGTATTCTTGCCCATTTACATCTGTTATTAGAGACTAGGAAAATTTCATCAAAATTACACTTGTTGTAGATTTGAGTACATCGTTTCTGCGTGAAATTATAAATATGGAAACTCGTGTTGATCTCTATAAAGTTAGGTAAACTATTAATAAATATGTTCAATAAATAGGGACAGATAGAATGAGAAATATTTAGCTCAGGGAAGCAAATCATATATAAAGCCGCAAGGGAGACAAGAACAGTTATTATGGATGTGCACAATTTTTCAGGCTCTTAAATGAATGATATACGTTGAATGAAATCGTTATTAATAATTTGCAAGCCGTATGTATTCTGTTTGATGGTGATTCAAGTATTTTAAATATGCGATCTAATTATTTTTAGATGTGATAGAAAGATATTTCACTTAATATTTAATTTATAAGAACCAGATTGGTATACAGATAATGTATCCTATTTAGGCTAACTGTCGTTTAATCGTAAGACCAAAGGGTGTCTGTTCAATATATTTGGCTGGCACATACGTATGTGCCTTGAAATAATATCAATTATGGTTATAGAAACATTATTCGTACTGGAAGTGGACCCTGAAGTATCCGGAAATGTACTAAACTCCGCATGGAGAGATCGAGATACCATCACTCTCAGAATACGCAAGCGCCTTGGCACATATATTATAAGTCACTTTTGTTAATTCTTTAGCTGACATATCGTATAATTTTACAAAAGACATCTCTGATTCAAAAGTGGTCCAATGGTTACTAACAATCATGAGACCAAATTTACTCACACAAAATGTAAACAATGAACCAAGTGAGAGCAGCCAACGTGTGTGTCCGCCTTGCTACTCGGTTTGAGAATATACCGATCTGTGCTGCCAGACATCGAGATATGTTCGATTGTGATTATGTGTTTGAACAAGTGTTATCTTTTATGAAAGCAACAGACACTGCTCAAAGATTCAAACTGATGGACGAAAATTTGTCACTGGGTAATGAAAGTATTCTACAATACACGCAAGACGGGATTTGAAATATCGTGTTTCGAAAAAAGAGCTGCAAGGCATCAGGTCATTCTATTACTAAGCTAATCACTAACAATCAAAATGATGAAATGAGAAACATTTAACCAAGAGATACAAATCTTAGAATAAACAGAAAGGGAGACAGGGGTAGTTTGTATGATATAATTTCATTAGCATATGAATTATTGTTTTGTAGGACACGATTATGGTTTATTGTTGGGAGAGTGCCAGAGATCTATAGGATCAGTCGTTAAGTGTTCCTGAATTAGTCTCTTACATCGCTGACATGCTATATAACTTCTGCAGTCTCGAGTCCCCCGACCTGCATCCACCTTTCTAGTCTTATCTATTCGATGTTGTCCAGAGGTGCTGGTTTATGTTTGATATAGTTAGTTACTATTATTTGCTAGTTAACGTTGTTACTGTAACAAATACCATACGGGCATTTAACATCTCCCTCCTTCTTCTTAAACCACTAACAACACACTGATTTGCAAAAACACTTCACAGGAGACCGAAACGTTTCTCATTTTGTAATTACTGGTCGAATCAGGGGTTCACTTCATAATAACTATAAATGCAATACACAGTAATCAAACTCGCATTCTAACATATTCCATCACTCAACATTTGCATAGTGGAAATCCCTTGCCATTGCCAATGCGGCTTTTGATCCGTCCTGTTCCTGTGACAGTCTCCGCTAGAGTCATCCTATCAAGAGTATTTTTAACTTTTCCGTTCAGTCGATGCATGAGATCTCGTTCAACGTATGGTGCATGCTCCAGACTGGCACGAGCTCACTCCTTTCACCTGAAAATGCGCCGCTATAAGATACTTGTTATCCCAAAATATGTCCATTTTGACTTTCCCAACGGATTCATGTGTCTTGAATTATGTTTCCGGGAAGGTTAACCCGGTCAATAAATGCCCGCAGAAGTAGGGTGTGTTGACCTAACGGTGCAGGAACGCAGCTCTGTTTTAAACTGGCACAACATAATCACGTCCGAAGCAACTCACAAGATAAACGTAGAAGAAGAAGAAGAAGAAGAAGAAGAAGAAGAAGAAGAAGAAGAAGAAGAAGAAGAAGAAGAAGAAGAAGAAGAAGAAGAAGAAGAAGAAGAAGAAGAAGAAGAAAAAGGTTTTTTTTTTCGTAATCAGTGTTAAAGGGTGTGTCCACTGCATCGACATTTTCTCTTAATGACTGGTTTGTAACGATGTACACAGGTGTCGTCTCCTGTCACAATTTGATGGAGAACAACATCTTCTCGAGCACAGCGACCCAATTACTACTGATAAATCGGTATCGTGCATGTTTGTGATAAACGGCAAGCTGTCTTGAGACCTATGTCCTACAGAAATCCCTATTGTCGAGGTCATCATGGCAATAATTATGTATGCAGCACGGTGACTCAAGTTGGCATTCACGGTTATTTCATCACCGTTGTGTCGCCTCTTGTGATTGACTAGCTTGTCGATCTGCCGTGTTACAGTGTCATTCGTCATACTTGAAGGGCCCCAGCTATGCGGTACGTTGTCTTCCATTGTGAAATCTTTCTACCCATTCATGCAGTCTCTGTCTTCATAGTGATCAATCCTTCTTGTGTAGATTTCACAAGGTTTCAACTCTCTGACCACAAACAAAACGAATAACTAATCACTGTTCAAATGAGGAATCGAGTATTTTAACTGGTTGCGATGATCACTTCCGAGGAAAGTTCACATGTGCAACTAATCAGCTCGCAACACCAACACTCACCATTCACGTCCATTTACATCTGTTATTAGATGCCAGGAACATTTCATCAAAATTACGCTTGTTATAGATTTGAGTATATCTATTTCTGTGTAAATATGGAAACTCGTGTTGATCTCTAAATGTGAGGTAAACTATGAATAAATATTGTCAATAAATAGGGAAAACTAGAATGGGAAATATTTAGCCCAGGGATACAAATCATAGATTAAGCCGCAAGGGAGACAAGAATAGTTATTATGTCTGTGCACACATTTCCAGCCTCGTAAATGAGTGATATCTGTTTAAACAACTCGTTATGAAATTTTTGCAAGCCGCACTTGTTTTTTTGAATGTGCGCTAGTATTTTAATTATGTTTTCCTATTTCTGTTAGATTCTATAGCAAGATATTTTACTTAATGGTTAATATAACAACTAGATTGGTATATGTTGCATGTACTATATCAAGTTAACTTCCATTTATTCATGCACGATAGTATACCTTCTTATGGCAATTTTTGACTGGTACATACGTATGTACTTTGAAATAATATCAATTATGATAATAGAAACATTATTCGTATTGGAAGTCGATCCTAAATTAACCCCAAATGTACTAAACTCCCTATCAAGAGATCGAAATACCATCACGCTCCGTTAAGGCCATGTCACATGTTAAAAGTCACTTCTGTTAATTCATCAGCTGACATATGTTAGAATTTTAAGAGAAGCATTCCTGATTCATAAATCGTCTAAAGACTACAAACAATCAGGAGACGAAATTTACTCCCCCCAAAAAATAATGTGCTCGAACGCCTACACTAAGTTAAACAATAGGAGCACTGATCTATAGGTGCTCAAACTTTATGAGAAAGATAGTTTCACTACAGTGGGTTTTTCTTGTTACGACTTTGCCGTCACATATGTTTGGTCCTATGCTTGTTAATGAAATCAATTGGAATAATAGAAAAAAAGCAGTCACCACAGTTATGCATTTATCTAGGCGCAGTGAGTCCATTCAAACCGCAAGTGATAAGGGAAACATAAGAAGCATGTATGAAGGAATAAAGAAAGTCTGTGATCCAGTGATCAAAAGAAGTGCACCATTGAAAACCTTGACTGGAGAAATCATCACTGATAAGAAACAGCAGATGGACAGATGGGTAGAGCACTATTTGGAGCTTTACTCAAGTGAGACCAAACTAGCGGATGATGCCCTCAACACCTTAGAGGCTCTACCAACTCTTGACCACCTGGACACACTTCCCACCATAACAGAAGTTAAGTGTGCTATAAATGAACTTGCATCTGGCAAGGCTCCAGGTAAGGATGGGATTCCAATAGAGTTTATCAGGAGTGGGCAAGACACACTCACTCTACAGATCCACCAGCTAACAGAGCTATGCTGGCGAAAAGGACAAGTCCCACAGGATTTCAAAGATTCAAGCATCATAACACTGTACAAGAACAAGGGAGATCGGAGCGACTGCAACAACTATAGGGGTATCTCACTTCTGTGTATTGTTGGAAAAGTATTTGCCAGAATTGTTCTGCGCAGACTTCAAGTCCTAGGAGATCAAGTCTACCCCGAATCGCAGTGTGGCTTTCGAAAGAACCGGTCTACCATTGATATGATATTCTCATTGCGACAAATGCAAGAAAAATGCCGTGAACAGAATCAACCACTGTTTATTGCCTTCATCGACCTCACAAAGGCATTTGATTTGGTCAGTCGTGAGGGTCTATTCAAGGCACTAAAGAAGATTGGCTGCCCACCAACTCTTCTGTCCATTGTGGAATCGTTCCACACAGGCATGAAGGGTATAATCAAGTTTGATGGTGCAACTTCTGAAGAATTTGAAATCAAGAGTGGAGTTAAGCAAGGTTGTGTACTATCCCCCACCCTCTTTGGAATATACTTTTCACTTCTACTGAAATATGCCTTTCGTGATCAGGATGATGGTATATACATTCACTCATGCTCAGATGGCGGCCTTTACAATACTCAGAGATTGAAGGCCAAGACCAAAATTAGGAGGGTACTGATCAGAGAGTTGCTTTTTGCAGATGATGCTGCAGTTACGACCCACTCTGAGGAAGAATTGCAATGTCTACTATCTGCATTCTCCAATGCTTGTTCTGAATTTGGTTTAACAATTAGCAAAAAGAAGACACAGATTATGTCACAAGGTGCACATGCGGTACCATCAATCTTTATTGACGACGCCGAACTAGAGATGGTAGACCATTTTACATATCTAGGATCAGTGGTAAATAGCAAATTATCCCTAGATCAGGAAATCAACATCCGGATTGGTAAGGCAGCAACAACAATGAACAGGTTAAGAAAAAGAGTCTGGGAGAACAGGAAGCTTACTGCAAAAACAAAAGTCCTTGTCTATCAAGCCTGTGTCCTTAGTACTCTTCTTTATGGCAGTGGACCTGGACAACTAACCCACACCAAGAGAAACGTTTAAACAGCTTTCATATGCGGTGTCTGCGAAGAATTCATGGTATTAAGTGGCAAGACAAAATCACAAATACTGAAGTATTGGAAAGATCAGGTTGTGTGACAGTTTATTCCATGCTCAGTCTTCGTAGACTTAGATGGATAGGACATCTTAGGAGGATGGATGATGGTAGAATACCAAAGGACATCTTTTTTGGTGAATTACAGATGGGTAAGAGATCTCAGGGTCGGCCTCTACTACGATACAAAGATGTGTGTAAGCGGGACATGATTGATACAGGCATTGATAATGCACATTGGGAGCAAGTCGCCGCTGAACGTGTTGCATGGAGGGCAAACATCAGAAATGGAATAAAGACAAAGGAGAAAATTATTGCAGATAAGTCACACACCGAGCATTTGAGACGTAAGATGGTGCATGATGGTGGAAATGACCACGTGTTCACATGCACCCACCGTGAACGGACATTTACAGCGCAAATTGGCCTTATCAGTCACATTCGCTACCGCCATAGGTAAAAGTTATTATGCCTTTTTAAAGCACAAACTATCGTCTGTCAAAACGGCAAGGTGCCAATGATGATGGGGCGTAATTTACACAGACCGAAGAGCGGCCGGTGATGGAGATGTCCAGCTGTCCTGATATATCGATAACCACAGCTTTTATATGTTGTATATTAGTTGTATTGTATGCATAATGTTTTATTGTAAATATGTGTACAATTGTTTCGTATATACATAGTGTGGAAGGTGTTTTGTGCACCATGCTACACAAAATACACAAGAATATGTCTTCCTGGCTGTGGGTACGGGAAATATACAGTCATTGGTGGAAGCTGTGTTCCTACCGAATGTCGTCAATAATAAAATGTTTCGGGGATCCCCGTTTCCGGTACAGTGGTGTCTTCATTAACAGCAGCGGTAATGGACTGTCAATAGAGCGCGCGCGCACACACACACACACACACACTCACACTCACACAATCTCTCACACGCGCACGCCACGCAGCTATACTTGCATTATAACCTCTCAAAAATAAGTGCTTCTTTAACCGACTCACTAGCACTCCCTTTCCTCCAAAAGCCATGGTAGCTTAGGCTACTAATTCACAGGCGTTCCCCAGGGTGGCCATAACAGAGAGTGAGACAGACATAGCGACAGAAAATGTAACGGGTGAGAGAGAGAGAGAGAGAGAGAGAGAGAGAGAGAGAGAGAGAGAGAGAGAGAGAGAGAGAGAAAGAGAGAAAGCGACAGTTAATGACATAAAAAGTAAAGGAGAGCGAATGAGATAGAGAGAGAGAGAGAGTGAGACAGCGATCACTACATAGCGTGATATAGCAAGAAATACGGACAGAGCAAGCGAGAGGGAGAGAGAGAGAGAGAGAGAGAGAGAGAGAGAGAGAGAGAGAGAGAGAGAGAGAGAGAGACGTAATATTGTGCTTAGCTATCGGCCTGGAACTGTTTGAAGATCAGACACACACAAACACAGACAACAGTTCTTACCTTACGTCATTCTTGTTGTCATGGACAGAAATGAGTTAAGACAGACATAGGTTGCTAGAACAGTAGAGTCACTCACTATATCCCGCAAGAAATAAACAGTAAGAGTTCACAAGAATACAAAGACAAAGTTAGTAACACACCGGTTCACGTGAAATTTAGGGACACAGGTAGCAAATTGAGCGGAAAGGCTAGCGAAACTTACTATTCGGGGCACAGACAGCTTACATAAGACACGAACTATACAAGCCACCTACACAATTATTGAAGACATAACGACATTGGGATTAAAGCAGATTCAGACAACAATTAGCCCAATCAACCAGTCAACGTACATCCGTACATCTTTGCTTTGACGGAGACAATTAACCAGTAGTATCTATTTCATGAAATAGAAGAAGAAGAAGAAGAAGAAGAAGAAGAAGAAGAAGAAGAAGAAGAAGAAGAAAACGAGAAGGAAAAGGAAGCAGTTGGAGCAGCAGAAGAAGATGAGGAAGAAGAAGAAGGAGACGGGGTGGAAGAGGAAGATACGATTTTAAATGGTTTTATTTGAAGTTCGCTTGCCCACGTTAGTCATTTAACAACAGAATTAATTAATTAAAATATATTACATCGTACAAAATAAGTAATACACATAAATTAGAAATGTGAGTTATCTTCCTTTGCGAGTTGGAGAGGAGAAGTAAGCAGCAGCAAAAGAAGAAGAGCACTATAGACAATAATAACCGCCTTCTTTTATATTTTTAAAGATCGGAAGTTGCGGTTTGACAGAGAGGAAGAGGAAAAGAAGAGAACGAATAAGAAGACGAAGAGGAGGAAAGGTAAGAGGAGGGGGAGGAGGAAGAAGAGGAAGAAGTTGAGAAGGAAAAGGGAGGGGGAAGTAGCAGCAGGTGAAGAGCACTATAGACCATAATAACCACCATCGTGTAATGTTATGTGTTCTTTAAAGACCGGACGTAGAAAAGCCCCTAGCATGAGAAATATAAAATTGGTGGCTGCAGAAAGTGACGTATTGCCGTGACTTCACATGACCCTATATAAGGGGAAAAAATGAGCATGGCGCCACATTTTGGATGTCGAAAACTACATTATACACTACTCACGGGACGTTTAAGAATGATCGCCCTTATTTATTTGGCCGTGCTAACCCCCCGAGCCTGCGATGTAAAGACAGGTAAAAAATATGTTGCTTAAAACATGAGTAATGTTTCAACAGACGGGTGTCTCTGAAGCGCCAAATCACTACCACGGAGCATTTGTTGAAAAGCAACGACACAATCAAAAGAAATCTATATTTCGTATACGAACAATAATCGATTGTTCAAATATATGGAAGCATTTTATATTAGTCTATACAGCCGTTACTATGTAAACAGAATGCCTTACTGCTAAATTTTAGACTTTCGTGGATATAGTTTTTTACACACAATTGCACACCGTCAGCGACCATGCACATCATATTTCAGCCAAAGTTTCATTCATTGTTCCACATAACTAGATATACTTCTGCAATATGCACCTGAGGAGATGCAAGCAGGCAAGAAATCGTGTAATATTTTATTTATGGCGTCTGTGTTTTAAATCTATCAATGTCTTATGATTGATGATTGATGCAGAATTACTTAAAATCAGACACAGGCTACTCACAGTTAAAAGCAAACTCTGCCGGGTCGCTGTCGTCCACCGCAATCAGAACAATAGCACGGAACTGCGACATGTCCTTCCTGGCATCCAACGCCATGTTGATTTAGCAGCCCACTCTATGTTTCCCGACTCCAAGCGATAGTTCCCTGGCAACAGCTAGCAATCTGCCTCTCTATGTAGACAAGCGACTTCCGTTTCAGGCAGCGGATGACACCAGCGGAAGTGGTAATCCTTCTATGTCTCTCTGACACTCGTAAAACGTCACATAAGCGGGATCGTCTCAGAATATTGTGTGGTTTTCGTATATATGAAGACAGCAACCAGTCAGGCAGCTGCAAATGAATATAGGAATTGAAAATGAAAAATGCAATGTAAAGTACATATAAAGAATATAAAATACAGTAAAATAACAAGCCAACATAAGGTAATGAATAATGCACTCAACTGTAAACCGAGCTCAAATTCTCATGGAAGTTTTTTTTTTTTTTTACAAACCTCATCTTCTTCTTCTTCTTCTTCAGCGTTCCGAGCCATTGAGGTTCTTTGCTGCAGATACAATCCGTCTCCATCGTCTCTCTGTCACATGAAAGTGAGTCAATATTTCCAATGTCTTTTGAGGGGATGAATGTATGGGTTGGGGATGTGTGCGTGGGTTGTGTGTGCGTGGATGGGAGGTGTGTGTTTGTGAATGGGGAATGTGTTGGTGGGTGGGGATGTGGGTGAGGGATGTTTGTATGGGTGGGGAGATTGTGCGTGGGTGGGGATGTGTGTGTATATGGGTAGGGGTGTGTGGTTAAGGGATGTGTGGCTGGGGGAATGGGTGGATGGAGGATGTGTGGTTGGGTAGAGGATGTGTGGGTGGGTGATTGTATATGAGTAAGGGTGTGTGGTTAAGGGATGTTTGGTTGGGGGATGGGTGGGTAGAGGATGTGTGGGTGGGTAGAGGATATGTGGGTGGGTGAGTGTGTGCAGGTTAGGAGATGGTGGGGGGTGTTTGTAGGTGTGGGCTCGGGATCTGTGAGTGGGCTGGGGGAGATGGGAGATTATGTGGGTGAGTGCGGAATTTTGTGTGTGGGTAGGTGCGGAATATGTGAGTTGACGGGGAGATGTGTGTGTGGCTGAGGAATGTGTGTTTGGCTGGGTGGTTGGAGGTGTGTGGGTGGAGGAGGATATTGGGTGAGTGATTGTTGGTGGGAAATGGGACGGGTAGAGGATATGTGAGTGGGTGGGGAGATGTGTGTAGGTGGGGGATGTGTGGGTTATTGAATGTGTGTGTGCTTGGTGAGTGGGTGGATGGGATGTGTGGTGGGTGAGAGGTGTGTGTGGGTGGGGAGATGTGTAGGTGCAGGGATGAGGTGGATGGGTGGGGGAATGTATTGTATGTGTGCGTGGTTGGGTGGGGGAGTTGGAGTGAATGGGGGATGTGTCGGTGTGTGGTGAATGTGTCTCATAACATAGTAATATGCATTGTTTATGTTTACAAAATTCATGCGACAATGTTTTTTTCATATGCACTGTTGATGAAAGAAAGATGAGTGATTGGAAGGGCCGAATGTAAGACGGACCTGCGTGCCCAATTTGTTACCCTTTGAAAATAAAGTCTGTTCGTTCGTTTTTTGTTCGTTCTCTGGTGGACCTTCTCTTGCCAGTCGTTGATTCCGAGTGCTTGTAGGTCTGTATATGTATTATCTCTCTACCGTCTTCTTGGTCTACCTCGGGGTCTCCGGTCATTTATTTCCTGAGTGTAAGCGAGTTTTGTTTCCCTATTATCTTCCATTCTTTCTATATGCCCCAGCCATTGTAATCTATTAGCCTTCATGATACCAGTGATTAGCGGGGACTTAAACAGATCATAAATGTCTTTTTTACTTCTTCTTTTCCACTCTCTACTTTGTGTATCCCTAATGGGTCCAAAGATGCGTCTTAATATTTTGTTCTCAAAGGTTTGTAACAAGGCTTCGTCTCCTTTCGTTGTACTCCAGGTTTCAGAGCCATACAGCACAACTGGTCTGATCAGTGTTTTGTATATTGTGATTTTGGTGTTACGAGATATCGCATTTGATTTTAGTAGATGTTGTAGTGCATAGTATATCTTATTTCCAGAGTTGATTTTAGTTTGTATTTCTTCCCTTATGAGGTTGGAGCAGTTGAAGATTGTACCCAGGTATTTGTATGTTTCCGTTCTTTTAATGGTCATATTATCTATTTGTATGTAGCCAGATTTTTTAGCCATTCCGTCTCTTGAAATTACCATATATTCTGTCTTATCTTGGTTGATAACCAGCCCCATCTGATGGGATTTTTCCTTTAAGTGAGTCAATATTTCCAATGTCTTTTGTTCATTTTCCCCTATAATATCTATATCATCTGCATAACCAAGCAGTCTGGATGGTCCTCCAATAGCACATTCCTCCTTTACCTTCCTTACAACTTTCTCTAGAGCCAGATTGAAGAGTAGCGGCGATAGTGCATCACCCTGTTTCAAGCCAGATGTTATTTGGAAAGGGTCTGATTTCCTGCCTTTATATGTTACTATATTATAAGTATCTTCCATGCATAGTCTGGTCATGTTGATTAATTTCCTTGGTATTCCAAATTCCTGCATAGCATTCCATAGACTATTCCTATGGACACTATCATAAGCCTTTTTAAAATCCACAAAAATGTTATGGAGATCTCTTTTATACTCCCAATTTTTCTCGGCTATTTGTCGTAAGATAAATACAAACCTCATAGTTTATGTTATTCTTTTATTGTTTATTCTTTAACAGGACGTCACAGTCTTCTTCTTCTTCTTAATCTTCTTTTTCAGCATTCCGAGCCATTGAGATTCTTTGCTGCAAGTACAAGCCGTCTCCATTCGTCTCTCTGGTTGACCTTCTCTTTCCAGTTGCTGATTCCAAGTGCAGTCAATCCCAGAATTGTTGCTTATTTTTGAATTCTTGGCATGTTTACGTTCAGCAGTTTGCCATTGTTTTCTGAACAACCATGCTGGTAGCACCATTGTCTGAAAGCCAACGCAAGGCGGTCCTCTTCCAAAATACCCGCATCTGTATTTCGGACGCCGTATGCGGGATTACGAATTGCGTTCACAACCCGTTCGCCACAGAGCTGGCCATGGTTGCTTACATTCCCGTAAAAGGGCATTGCTTAAAACTGGCCTGGGCTGCTAGGCCTCGACGTGTACCAGAAAATGTCCTTGGGTGTAAAAGGCAACCGGCGTGGTATTGGCCACACGACTCATCGAGTTTCGATTGGTCTCTATATAAATATTGGGAAAACATCACATACTCATCAGGTCTCAACGGTGTGTCGTTGAGTTGAATCAAGACCCAAGGTCACAGCACTACGGGCATTCCCATACTCACTCCATCACCACCTTCAACAAACAGTGAAGAGTCCCAGTACTAATAGTGCTAGCTGGAATCTGATTATGTGTCCGTCTGGCCTTTCCTCGGATCACTGATGTTGTTCAGATACTCTGAAATACCGTATAAAAGGGTCGTTTAATTTGTTTACTACTCTCTAAGCGAAGAATCCTCAAAAACTTAGTTTTAGGGGTGATGCTGTCCACACGATCTATTCAATGACGTTATGTAATTAACAATTATGTGAGACTAACACTATATCCATAAAATGCACAGACGGCATTAATGAAAAATGTCAAATATCTGATGTCAGCAAAGACACAGAGGCGAACCTTCAGACACAATATTTAGGCTACATACATTAACACAGAACTAAAGATGCTGGCATTTTGCCTAGTTTACCGTGGAAGCTGTCAACAAGGTGAGCCAACTTTAAACAAATAAGGTTTGATGCCAAACAGAAGGACATTGAGAAAGAATGACGCGTTGTAGACATATGGTAGTAACACAGGGCGTAGCAGTAGCTCAGTAGATAATACACATTCCGGTCACGAACATGGAGGATAGGCAGTGAACGGTTAAGGCCTCTGGGTGTTTATGCTCGTGGCTACCGTTGCATTCGTATTTTCCTCATGTTGGACTGGTAGTTTATGGTTCCGTCGCCCTGCTACTGAGCTGAGTGCGTAGCGCGACGGTCTGTGAGCTGTGAATTTCGTGTGAAATGCTTTTAAATCTGCCCGAGGTTGTGGAGCGTGAACTGCATGTTCAGAGCAATGGCGGCTGGCTATGTCCCAGAATTGATCGGGTTTTGTGCCGTATGCAGAAATGTGTGGCTGCTGGTCTTCTGGTTGACTGCCGCCTCCTTTGACGATGAACTGTGCTTTCGTGGAGGACTGTTGTTTTGGCATTCTGGAGACGGCATTATGTACAGTGAACTGTTTTTTACATATGTCCGAGGTGTTGTGGCGTGAACTGCATGCTCAAAAAATGGCGTAGCTGGCTAGATAACATCTAGAAACGGAACAACAACATATAGAAATATCTACATGTATGGCGGGTGGTGTGTCGCAGAAGCGACCGGTTTTCTTGCCTTATACAGAAATGTGTGGCTGCTGGTTTTCTAGTGACTGCCGTTTCCATCTATGATGATCTGTGTTTTTGAGGAGGACTTCTGTGTTGGCATTCTGGCGACGGCATTATGTACTGTGAAATGATTCTTTACATCTGGTAGAGGTTGTTTTGTTGCGTGAACTACATTTCGGAGAAAAAAATTTCGTTGCTGGCTAGAAAACATCTAGAAACGGAACAACAACATCTAGAAATATGGAGACTTTGTAGGCGAACATCTGGTTGGGAAAGCGACTGCAGCTTCCATCAAGGATGAACTATTATGTTTGGTAAAGGACTTTTGTTTTGGCATTCTGGCGACGTATTATGTACATTTTACATCTGTCCGAGGTTGTTTTGTTGCGTGAACTGCATTTCGGAGGAAAACTGGCGTGGCTGGCTAGAAAACATCTAGAAACGGAACAACAACATATAGAAATATCTACATGTATGGCGGGTGGTGTGTCGCAGAAGCGACCGGTTTTCTTGCCTTATACAGAAATGTGCGGCTGCTGGTTTTCTAGTGACTGCCGTTTCCATCGATGATGAACTGTGTTTTCGAGGAGGACTTTTGTGTTGGCATTCTGGCGACGGCATTATGTACTGTGAAATGATTCTTTACATCTGGTAGAGGTTGTTTTGTTGCGTGAACTGCATTTCGGAGGAAAACTGGCGTGGCTGGCTAGAAAACATCTAGAAACGAAACAACAACATCTAGAAACATCGAGACTTTGTAGGTGAACATCTGGTTGGGAAATTGACTGCCAGTTCCATCAAGGATGTACTATATGTTTCGTAGCGGACTTTTGAAGTGACATTCTGGTAGCGGCATTATGTACAGTGTGCCAGAGCGGGCCGTTGTTTGTCAAGACTTCTGTCTTTCACACTTTTCACATGGGGCAGTGAGGAACATTTCATGTGATATTCACTGGCACTGGAACAGAGCATAATGGGGACGAAACTTTGCTGTGATGTTGGAACCGCCACTAACGACTAACGACTAACACATTCCTGCCATCCCAGTGATCAAGACTACTAATCCTATTCGAGTCGGATCTCTACATTGATATCACACTCCATGTAGGCGTAGTCTAGAATTGGGACCAGAAATGTCGTGAGATGTAAAGGCGGCGGGCGTGATATTGATGATCACCCATCAAATATGCGTTGGTCTATGCAAATATGATGTTAACACAATTTACCCATGGCCAGCGGACTGGCAGACAAATGAATTAGTCACTGCTCTGCCACGGCGCCCTGATCTGAAGCTATAGAACAACTATTTTCTATCACTGTTATCATTGAGCACTAACTAAGGAACAAGAAAGAAAACTCACTACTTGTGAAATGAGATGCTTGAGAAAAGCAGCGAACAAATCAAGAAAGGACGACATTAGGAACGAGGAGATCCATAAAACAGTTCGAGCAACATCAGTTGTTAAATTAATTGATATACAAAGACTTAATGGTTCAGCCACTTAGTGAGAACGAACCTAATGTAGTCAGCATCAAGAACATACAACATGAAACTGGAAACATCAAGAGGCAGGAGAAGACCACGAAAATGATGGATAGACGGAGTCATTCACACGTTAAAAACCACACCATCTCAGTATACCAAGCGACTGAGAGAGCACTAGTTCGACAAGCCTGCGACGTCTAACGGCCTAGAGCAGTGCCGGACAAAAGAAAGACAGCCTTATAAAAAGGAAAACCGTAACCTTCACTATTCGCGGTGAGTGCACTAGCCAGGCGACTTTAATTCCTCAAACTAAAGACTCAGTAAGGTAGTATATAGACAGTAGATGACAGTTTATGATAGTGTTAAAAAAAACAAGTTGGATATTCATTGCAGAACGTTGCAGTCAATCCCAGCATTGTTGTCTGCTTGAGACTTCATGGCAAGTTTGCGTTTAGTAGTTTTCCTTTTCTTTCTGAACGACCGGTGCTCATAAAATTGTATGAGAACCAGCGCAAGGCTGTTTGTTTTAAAATCTCCCACTGCTGTTTCAAATCTATCATCGTGCTGAGTGTTATTATGTAATAGATCATGTCAATATTCGTGTTATACAATCATCTATTTTATGTTCACGTGTGGCCATCAGATAAACATGCCAGGAATGATTATTCTCCAGGCTGTCGCTAGTGGGGGACTCAACACTCAACACTCAACACTTACCTGTCGGTCCGGTGGTTATGAGTTCAAACCCCCATCGAAGAGGTCTTTAATTAACCAGGGCAGTTAGGTCTTATGAGCCTGAAAACTGTACCCGGAAATGTCTTTGGACATAATTGATGTTTGGCCTAATCGAATATGCTGCTTGGAGCATATATCCAATACGTTACAAAGCTCACTATCGTTTGATATAAGTTGTGTGCACTTCTTTTTGCCGTTAGGTATCTGTTGATATTATGATTTAATTGTTCTTTTAAAAAAAAAGACATTAACTTAGTAGCCAGGGCACCTGCCTACTGGCCTGTTAATTATGTTTTCAATTCCCTGTCGGACGGAATTGTTTCTCTGGAGTCGACTCAGCTTCTTAATATAGACACCAGAATATTTTATGGGAGGCACGAGAACCTCAGTAATACTGATGAGATCATCCATCGAGTGTTGTATGACCAGACCAGGAGAATATCGTTTCAGCGCCATATATACAGCGATTATTATTTCGTTGATTGGGTTTCCACTTCCCATCCAAACTAAAATGAATACCATGAAATATTCTTTGGGGAGATCATCATGGTCGAATGGATAAGGGCGCTAGTTCTTAAACATCAGGTGTGCTGATGCCGAGACATCGGCTTCAATCCCTACACTGGTCTATCCATCATTTGCCATGTCGGAAAGCGTGGAGGGTCATGTTTCGCCATTTCACTCGATCACCAGAGTCGTGGATCAGCTCAGTGTTCCTGTCTCGACCTTGCCATGTGGCCAAGCCATCCAGTTATTTACTTCTCGGTCTTCCCCTTGGTCTGCTCCTTCTATCTTGCCAGTTGTCACCAAGTTCTGCAATTCATTTCTTCTCATAACATGTCCAAAAAATGTTGACTGTCTACGTCTAATTTCTCTAATCAGTTTACGATTTTCATTTCTTTCCTGTATTACGCGGTCATTGGTTTTTCTGCCTGTCCATGGAATTCTTTGCATTCTCCTCAGAAACTACATATGTTTTTTTCAGCTTGACTGCTCATTGTTCAAGTTTTTGACTGCTCCAAGTTTCACATCCATACAAAAGAATAGGCTCTATGTAGCACCTCAACACTCTTTTTCTCGTTTCAATTGAAATCCTTTTGTTGGCCAGTATGTTTTTCATTTTGCTAAAGGCTACTTTCGCCATAGCGATTCTTGTTCTAATCTCTTCGAGACACACCCCATCAGATGATATGTCTGTTCCGAGACATTTGTATCTATTAACTTGTTCAAGAATTTTCCCATTTACTTGTGTATTACATTGTGGTGCTTCTTTCTTCCTAGTAACGATTTTAATTTGTATCTATTTACAATTTAATTCTAACCCTAGTTGTTGACTGTGTGCAACAACCGCATCTACTAATTATCGCAGATCCTGCTCATTGTCTGCATATCTAATGTTATTGATGTTTCGTCCTCTAACGATGATTCCATTTATATCTTCTACATTTCTGAAAATATTTTCACTGCATAGGGAAAAAAGAGCTGGAGACATTACATATCCCTGTCTCACATCTCTCGTAATAGGTTGATATTTTCCTACTTCATTATCAATCCTTATGGCAGCTTTAGTTTCCAATATATGTTGTTAATAAGTCTAATTTCTTTCTCATCAGTTTGTAGGTCTGCAAGCTTATCTACCATGTTGACATTTCTTACTCTATCAAAAGCCTTTATGTAGTCAATAAAACAAAGATGTATATCTTTGTTTACACCGGTCAGTTGGACTAAAATGATGACTTCTCGTCCTTGACTTGGGGACGTAAATGACAAATACCTCAGAAGTCAGAGTGGATTCGCCTGATGGCGAAGGACACTGGTGATAAAAATAGCCAATCCACACACAAAAAATCAGCCCAGTGCACAAGAAGTAGTAGCGCGTATATGGACCACGCTTGAGTTCAAAGTGAACGAAAGGAACAAAATAATTCTTGGAAGTAAAAGAGACCGACGTGACAATGCCCACATTAAGCAACGTTTGCCAGTTGGTCTAAACATGTAGGTCTAGTATCATATAATCAGTATACCTCAAATCATGAATATGGATTGGTTAACTGAATATCCTTTACAGGTCGTCTCAGTCAACCCCAGCATTTCTTGGTCGTTTGTGATTACATGGCTAGTTGACGTTCAGTGGTTTCAACGACCAGATCTCATACCAGGGCATGAAAACCAGCGCAAGGCGGCCTGCTTCTAAGTCTCCCGCAGCTGTGTTTCGAACGCAGTATGCGATATTCTGTAACGCCTTCTTAACAGCGCCGACAGGAATAGGAAATGTACTCTGTCATCCATCCTATAGCCGTTATCTGGCTCGCTCTCGTTTTCATCATTTTGGCCCACTGAAAAATGCACTCCATGGGGCAAGATTTGCTGATGATGAGGGTGGGATTCATGCAGCGAAGAAATGGCTATATTAGCAGGATAACACCTGGTACAGCCATGGCGCACATGCGCTTGAAACACGCTGACGTAAAGCCGTACAAGTTCATGGGGATTATGCATAAACATAGTCTGATGTTAAAATGAGATTGTAATGCGCATTGCTTTTAAATTCCATTCTCTTTGAACAAATAGTTTCCGAGGGAAGCAAAATTATTGGGCATTACTTTTTGATTGACCCTCAAATATATGTATGTAGACATTTTTATTAGATGGCCAACTCATTCAGGCCTCCCACATCCTATTGATCCTGGTTTCGACTGTTCAACCGTTTCCATACTAAATATTCGTAATCTTTATTTATAACAGAGGTAGACAAAGCAAGGGGATTCCTTTACACTCAATGAGGCTGTTATCTTATACCCAATGAAGCTGTTGTCTTACACCCAATGCGGTTGTTAACATACACGCAATGAGGCTGTTATCTTACACCCAATGAAGCTGTTATCTTACACCCAATGAGTCTGTTATCTTACACCCAATGAAGCTGTTGTCTTACACTCAATGAGGCTGTTATCTTACACACAATGAGGCTGTTATCTTACACCCAATGAGGCTGTTATCTTACACCCAATGAGGCTGTTATCTTACACCCAATGAAGCTGTTATCTTACACTCAACGAGTCTGTTATCTTACCCTCAATGAGGCTGTTATCTTACACCCAATGAAGCTGTTGTCTTACACTCAATGAGTCTGTTATCTTACACCCAATGAAGCTGTTGTCTTACACTCAATGAGTCTGTTATCTTACAACCAATGAAGCTGTTGTCTTACACTCAATGAGTCTGTTATCTTACACCCAATGAGGCTGTTATCTTACACCCAATGAAGCTGTTATCTTACACTCAATGAGTCTGTTATCTTACACCCAATGAAGCTGTTGTCTTACACTCAATGAGTCTGTTATCTTACACCCAATGAGGCTGTTATCTTACACCCAATGAAGCTGTTATCTTACACTCAATGAGTCTGTTATCTTACACCCAATGAAGCTGTTGTCTTACACTCAATGAGTCTGTTATCTTACACCCAATGAGGCTGTTATCTTACACCCAATGAAGCTGTTGTCTTACACCCAATGCGGTTGTTAACTTACACGCAATGAGGCTGTTATCTTACACCCAATGAAGCTATTATCTTACACCCAATGAGTCTGTTATCTTACACCCAATGAAGCTTTTGTCTTACACTCAATGAGGCTGTTATCTTACACCCAATGAGGCTGTTATCTTACACCCAATGAGGCTGTTATCTTACACCCAATGAGGCTGTTATCTTACACCCAATGAGGCTGTTATCGTACACCCAATGAGGCTGTTATCTTACACCCAATGAGGCTGTTATCTTACACCCAATGAGGCTGTTATCTTACACCCAATGAGTCTGTTATCTTACAACCAATGAAGCTGTTATCTTACACCCAATGAGGCTGTTATCTCACACCCAATGAGGCTGTTGTCTTACACCCAATGAGGCTGTTATCTTACACCCAATGAGGCTGTTATCTTACACCCAATGAAGCTGTTGTCTTACACTCAATGAGTCTGTTATCTTACACCCAACGAAGCTGTTGTCTTACACTCAATGAGTCTGTTATCTTACAACCAATGAAGCTGTTGTCTTACACTCAATGAGTCTGTTATCTTACACCCAATGAGGCTGTTATCTTACACCCAATGAGGCTATTATCTTACACCCAATGAGGCTGTTATCTTACACCCAATGAGGCTGTTATCTTACACCCAATGAAGCTGTTATCATACACTCAATGAGTCTGTTATCTTACACCCAAAGAAGCTGTTATCTTACACTCAATGAGTCTGTTATCTTACACCCAATGAGGCTGTTGTCTTACACTCAATGCGTCTGTTATCTTACACCCAATGAGGCTGTTATCTTACACTCAATGAGTCTGTTATCTTACACCCAATGAAGCTGTTGTCTTACATCGAATGCGGTTGTTAACTTACACGCAATGAGGCTGCTAACTTACACTCAATGAGGCTGTTATCTTACACCCAATGAGGCTGTTATCTTACACCCAATGAGGCTGTTAATTTACAGTCAATGCGGTTGTTAACGTACACCGAATGACACTGTTAATTTACACGCAATGAGGCTGTTAACTTAAACCAAATGAGGCTTATTGGGTATACCTTGTATGAAACTAGACCCATATTTTTTTTATTATACCTCAGTAGTCGTCCGGTCAGTCATGTCACCAATATATAGTCGGCGTCCTTTACTTCCAGTGATATTTACCAGTACCCATTAAAGTCCGCGTAGACCAGGGAGTGCATGCAAATATTTTAATAATTTCCAATATCCAGTGGTATTTGAACACATAAACAGGCAAGCGTACTTCCGATTAGAAAGTTACTTGTTCTTTTCAGGACGTTGCAATCACATCTCGCCCACCATTGTCTGTTTATGATTTTCAAGGTAGTTTTACGTTCAGTAGTTTGTCATTGCTTTCTGAACTAGAAGCTAACATTTACCTCCACCTGACCAGCGGGTGGAAGGATCCTACTATTTCGCCTTCAGAAAGACAGTTTAAGCGTGTTAAAAAAGTTTGTTGCGTATCCCTTACGGGATATCGCAGTCAACACCAGCATTTTTCAGCTGCTGTTAATGTACTAGGCAAGTGTTACGTTCAGTAGTTTGCCATTGCTTTCTGAACGATACCATACCAGCACGTTATAACACAACGCGACACAGTATGCTGCACAATGCTGCACTAATCGGTCGCAGCTGAGCTTCGAACGCCTGGCACCCGGCTCACGAACCGCGTTCGCAAGCCTTTAGCCACGGAGCCGGCTAACCACGGAGAACCTCTTAGCAACGCCAACCTCCACTAGCCGATTATTGTTTACAAATAAAGAGCTAGCACCTTATAACAATACGCCCTAGGGCTTGGATTAGGGTCTTTTACTTTACTGACTTCTATTTCTGCCTTGAAGAGATTAGAACCAGAATCACCATGGCGAAGGTATCCATTTGCAAGATGAAAAACATACTGACCAATAAAAATATGCCAACTGCAACGAGAAAAAGAGTGTTGAGAGGTGCTAAATAGAACCTGTGCTATTGTATGGATGTGAAGCGTGGACAATGAGCAGACAAGCTGAAAAAAAAAAATCTTATGGCTGTGGTTTCTGAGGAAAATGTAAAGAATACAATGGACAGACAGAAAAACCAATGACCAAGTCCTACAAGAAACAAATGACAACCGTAAACTGATTGAATAAATTAAACTTAGACAGTCACAATGTTTTGGTCACGTTATGAGAATAAACAAATTGCAAAACTTGGTGAAAATTGGCAAGATCGAGGTAAAGAGAACAAGGGGATGGCAGAGAAATAAATATCTTGATGGCTTGGCCACGTTGATTGATCGAGACAGGAAAATTGAGCTGATCCACGACTCTGATGTTCGAGTGATATGGCGAAACAAGACCGCCCACGCTTACGGCATGGCACATGATGATGATGACCTCAAGGTACTTGTTCCTACCTGGTTATGCTGTTGAAAGTATTCATACAATATTCTTTTAACGGGATTCGCTAAACAATTGCATTAGCTCTTCTCCTTACAGACCAGGACCCCAATCTGCCAGCAATTTAGAAACACTCCACAAGCCATTTCCGCTTCAGCTTAAACCTGTTTGCACACAATCCGCCTTTGTAACTACCGAAATATGGCAGCCTAGATGAGAATTAATGTCTCCATCTGTTGTAGCAGATATGGCGCTGAGTTTCCGGTTAAAATTACGTCAGTTGTTTAAAAAAGATTGTAAATGTTCTCGGCGTGTTTTCATATTGCACTTCTCCTCCTCTCCTCCTCTTCTTAATCATCATCATCATCATCATCATGATCAGCAGCATCATTAATCCACACGCAAAAATGAGCTCACAACACTAGAAGCAGTAGCACTCGTATGCAATACGTTTAAGTTCAAGGCGAGCAATAAAATCACCATCATCATCACTTTCTTCATTCTTCTTCTCTGTTTTTCCATCCTCCTCCTCCTCCTCCTCCTCCTCATCCTCATCATCATCATCATCATCATTCATCATCATCATCATCATCATCATCATCATCATCATCATCATCATCATCATCATCATCATCATCTTCTTATCCGTCTTCTTCTTCTGCTTCTTCTTCTTCTCTTGCTTCTGCTGCTGCTGCTACGGCTACTTTCTTGTTTGGGCTCCGACCTCCACGTTAATCTCTCTATTAAACGTAACTGGCAGTTTCAAGTTGACAATATTCTAGTGCCCTCTTTGGTACAATTTCTGATAAACACGATAGCGACTGCAGCAACTTATACTCCTTCCCGCGGTGCTTCGCTGGCGTTCTCAGAATATTACAAACAAGCTTTGGTAATGAGATTTCCGGTTATATTTACGTCAGTTGTTTACAAGAGATTGCAACTGATACTCTTTCCCGTGGAGCTTCCCTGCCACTTTTTAGAATCCCACAGCTAAATAACGAAGGCCGTCTTGCTGACACTCACTCGACTGCTGTCTTAAAAGAAACTCTACATAGTTGGACGTCGAGGGAAGCGGAGAGCCAGCGAATGCTGATAGAAACAGGTGCTGGGCTGTTCGTATATAAATCGCATTGCAACCCAAACGCTTACACAGACCAAGATTGCGTATCATCATCATCAAGTGCCCTGTCTGCTGGCGTAGGCGTTCGTGGCTCTCCACAGATCTCGGTCTTTGGTGTTCTAGATCAACTCTGCTGATGATATTCCTCTATGCCACCGTCTCAATCCATCCAGTATCATTTCTCTTTGCCTGCCTCTGCCTCTCGTCCCCTCGATCTTTCCAGTTGACAAGATGTTCTTTAATGCCTCTCTTCTCATCACATGGTCGAAGATGTTTGTCTCTTTATTATTGTTGTATATAATGTTCTAGTTACGTTAGCCTGTTTAAGGCAATCGTTGTTAGTTACTCTGGCAGTCCAAGGAGTTCGCAACATTCGTCGATTGCGAATAAAGGAGAATTTCCACTCTTAAGAAAAAGTCGAATGCCTGATAGAGACTAATGAATCAATGACATTAGTTAGTTAGTTAGTTAGTTAGTTAGTTAGTTAGTTAGTTAGTCGAGGTTCCAACTTCACGGCAACGGGTCGTCCCCATTATCCTCCATTCCTGTGCCAGTTAATATCACACAAAGTGTGCCCCCCCCCCCCCCCCCCCCCCCCCCCCCCCCCCCAACTGTCCAATGTGAAAAGTGGATTAGACAGGAGTCTCGGCAAGTCTGTGCATAATGCCGCCGCTAGAATGCCAACACAAATTTCATCCCCGACAACCTCAGTTCATCGTCGATGGACTCGGCAGTCACCAGAATGACCTCATTGACCCGGGTTTTCTCAAGTGGCTCGGTCTTTTTCCGCAGGGCGACCCGCCGAAAGTGTCGCATAAAGCACGAACTCCGTAGCTTCAGCGCCGACTCCCAGGAGTCTCCTGAAAAATCCACTTGTGAACCGAAAAGGCAAATCAGTCAATTCAGCAACAGTCGGTAGCCATTGTTCCGAACATGCCAGGTCACTGTACAGGACAGATGTTACAGCATTCCACGCGAATTTCACAGCTCACAGTGTCGCCCGCGCACTCATTCAGTAGCAGGGCGACGGAACCATGTACTACCAGTCCAACATGAGGGATATGCGATTGCAAAACGTAGCTACAAGCATAAACACGCCACAGGCCTTAAAGGTTCAGTGCCTAACCGCCATGTTGGCGATCGGAAGTCAAATAATGACATTATATACAACAATTAAAACAAGACAAACAGCTTTCTTTCGTCATGTGATGAGAAGAGTGGCGTTGGAGAACATCGTGACAACTGAAAAGATCGAGGAGAAGAGAGGCAGGGGCAGACCAAGAGAAATAATACTGGATGGATTGAGACGGTGGCATGGAGGAATACCATCAGCAGTGTTGATCCAGAACACTAAAGACCGAGATTTGTGGAGAGCCATGAACGCATAACCGGTCTCTGTGGCTAAGAGCTTGCGAACGCGGTTTGTGAGCCCGTATACCCGGGTTCGAAACACAGCAGTGCTGGTTTTTTCGAAAAAGGTATAGGAGCCGGTCGTTCAGAAAGCAATGGCAAACTACTGAACGTAAAATTTGCTCTGGAATCACGAACAGCGAAAATGCTGGGGTTGACTGCTATGTCCTGTGAAGGACATGCAACTTAATTTTATGAACGCATACGTCAGTTGGCATGGCACGTGATAATGATGATGATGATGATGATGATGATGATAATGATGATGATAAAGTTGATTTACGCAACGCTGAGGTAACGGCATGGGCGCGGTGAAGCGCCTGTGACCTGGGCCCTGTGTTAAAGCGACGGTTTGATGCTGGCTCATGAATTTCGTTGGCCTACAATGTATGAGGCTCTAAGGCAGCTGGATCCTACTACAGGAATTGTTTTTGTTGGGTGTGATGTACTAATATAAAGATATCCATTTCTAATTACAATAATAAACCCCACAGCAGAGTAGTTGAAAATGGCAAAGTGTGTGTAGGGAACTGACTTGGCTTCCATTTAACATTAGAGAATCTTTTCACAGCAGCATATTTATAGGATCTGTCATTCTGGTAATCCCGCATACAATAATCGAAATAATGCTGTGGGCGGTTTGTCAGCAGACCGCCTTACGTTGGTTTTATTTTTATTCTATGGTATGGATGTTGGTCGTTCAGAAATCAATGGCAAACTACTTGCCAGTAATCACGAACAGCCAAAAAATGCTTGGGTTGACTGCTACGCTCTGTAAAGGATATGCAACTAACTTTTAAAAGATTCTGGTTTACACAACTAAAACCTGGCCACTGTGTCGGAGTTTTGAGTGTTTGTCAAATCCTCTGGTCACTCCCTGCAGTACCATTTTCTCCAACCCGTGATTATCTGTCTGTTCTCATGCACTAAACCAGGGGTCACCAAACTTTTTTTCACGGCGGGCCGGATAACTGACAAAATGACAAGCGCGGGCCGGATACTCATTTTGTACAATACTTGCACCAGTCTCCGTGGCGAAGTTCTTACGGACGCTGTTCATAATCCCGTATACCCGCATTCGAAGCACAACTGCGCGCGATTTGGCAGCAGACCGCGTTGCGCTGGTTATTTACGCAATGGTATGGGTGCCGATAGTTTAGAAGCAATGGCAAACTACTGAACGTAAACTTGCGAAGACACCAACAACATCAAAAAATGCTGGTGTTGACTGCAACGTCATGTAAAGCAGTGCTTCCCTAAGTGGTTGTCCGCGGACCGGTGCCGGTCCGCGAGCCCTTCTTTGCCGGTTCCCCACGTGAGTTGAAAAAAGTAAGAAAAAGTTAAATATTTTCTCCTTTGAGGATTGTTTAGAACTGTTTAAAAACAAGATTGTCCGTTTCTCCAGACATGATATCCGGACCGTTTTTATGGTGATTTAATTTTAAAATAAATTGAACCTGCAACCGTATATAGCCCAAGGAGTATTTATTTTTAAGGAGAAGCGAATCATTGGCTCAATGGGAAAGTTAAAAATATTAACCAGCTGAGACCGATACTAAAAGCCGGCCCGGTTGATGACATTAAATAGTTACTGTTAGCAGCCGATCATTAAATCATTTTTATTACAACATACTGTAATTTAGTCAGCTTGTTTAATATCTGATTTGGTATCGTTTTCCAGGATATATTTTATTTTTATTTTGTATTGGTGTTCATTACTGTCGGTGTATACGAGTATATACACCTTTACAAGAAGACCTAAATGTAGGTTTGATATTTGAAAAAATATTTGATTTGTAAATCTCTACAATAAAATTTTTACTAATGTAAAATGGGAACACTATTAAATAAATCACCGTCATCCAATAATATTATGGATCAGTATTTAGCGCACCGGGATAACACCCATCCATCCATCATGTGCCATGCCGGTAAGCGTGGGCGGTCATGTTCTGCCATCTCACTCGACCACCAGAGTCGTGGATCAGCTCTGTGTTCGTGTCTTGACCACGCCATGTGGCCAAGCCATCCAGGTATTTACTTCTCGGTCTTCACCTTGGTCTCTTCCCTTCGATGTTCCCAGTCGTCACTAAGTTCTCCAATTCATTTCTTCTCATAATATGCCCAAAATATTTAATAATTGGATAACACCCACAATTACGTTAAATCTTATATTTATATTAAAATGTATATTGAGGTCATATAAAATTCCTGATTACAAGGAGAAAATAGTTTTTTAATCGACACTTGTCCCTGGTGCAAAGGGAAAATTTTATGTCGGTTCGCGAAAGTGAAAAGTTTGGGAAGCACTGATGTAATGGATATGCAAATAGCTTTAACAATACTTGCAAGCCAGAACGAAAGCTCTGGGAGAAAAGACGAATAACTAAGTTAATCATGGGTGAGTGGCGTGCAATGCACAAAAAACAAAGACAACATACATGTTTATTGACTAAAAAAAGTTATTAAAGAAGGCGATGTTAGCAAAAAGATAGTTAAATCAGACCTAGTGTGCACATATTCGAATCTCACAAACTAAGCAGCAAAATAGGTTAGTGTGATTTGTGAAACTGACATTCGGATTTTAAGATATCATCAAAGCTTGGTTTGGAATTGCTGCATCCAATCAAGAGAATTGCTTTCAAATGTGCATCAGTCAATTTCGTTCGATGTGTTGACTTCACATACTTCATTTTTGACAATGTTAGCTAACAAGTTGTTACAAACACTGGATCATCGCACAAAGTTCCTTGAGCAATGTAAACATTCGCTTAAGGAACTGCTCCAGCAGAATGGTTGAAAAATACTGGCCTAGAGACCAACTCGATTAACACTTTGACCGGGAAATTCTTCTGAGCTGGGAATAATATTTTCGTAAGAACACGAGACTTCTGTGGCATTTTTATGCTATGTTTGCTACTTTATTGCCACTATTAACACTTGTAGTTCACTTACCTATCTCTGTCAAATAAAGAAATCTATGTTAGATACTGAAACAATTAATGACTGGCAAAAAGAAGTAAATATCTCTGGAGCAGCGGACCTGTGTTGACAGACGGACGCATCTAGGGGAGGGAAAAGATGCGTGTGTGTTTGTGTTGTCATGGAAAGCATGGTAACGTCAGAGCGTAGGCGGCGCTACCACTAGGCGGGGAAGGACTTGGGATGGCGCGAAATAAGCAAATATTACAATTAAACAAGAAAATCTAGATACAATCATTTATAATTGAAAATAGTAAATTTAAGACACATAGCAGCCAGGAGGTCCCCGCACGTGTGAAGATCTCCTATTATTCTAAACATAAAATTAGATTCAAATTGTATCACAACATCTCGTTTTCCATAAGTTATATCAAGCAAGTTCGAGTATCGTCGGCGGGCGGGATGAAATGACCTTGCGGGCCGGATCCGGCCCGCGGGCCTTAGTTTGGTGACCCCTGCACTAAACACACGATTACAAAGGGTTGCAATCGCAACTGCCGTATCATGCACCAATATCTCAAAAAATGGCACAGACCCAGCCAATCAGTCTGTCTGCTCGTTTCCCACCTCACCAGCATGTCCTGTGGCATAAAATTCAAACAGATGCTCTTATTTGTTATTATTCGTTATGTTTTATTATTCAAGGAAGCCTGCCACCCTGCCCGATGCATGCTTGTCTTGACCTTTCTTATCATACTTTGTGAAGCAAGCATGCCTTGGTCTTTATCAACCATAAACAAATGAGTAACTCACGGGTTCGTCTACTGATGTCACGTCTTCCAGAAAGAAAGCCTTCCATAACTGCTTGCAAGACAATGTGACGTTTAATGTCGCCGACGTATTCCAATTGCTAAAGCATGATGCTGTTCATGAGCGGCAACAGAAGAAGAAAGCGAAGAAGAAGAAACAAAAAGCAAGAAAAAAAAGAAGAGGAAGAGGAGATTTAATAAAAGAAAGAAATAAAGAAAGAAAGAAAGAAAGAAAGAAGAGTAAGAAGAAGAAGAAGAGGAGGAGGAGGAGGAGGAGATGGAATAAAAGAAAGAAAGAAAGAAACAAACAAACAAAGAAAGAAGGAAAGAAAGAAAGAAAGAAATGAAGAAGAAGAAGAAGAAGAAGAAGAAGAAGAAGAAGAAGAAGAAGAAGAAGAAGAAGAAGAAGAAGAAGAAGAAGAAGAAGAAGAAGAAAAGGAGGAGTAGGAGGAGAAGGAGGAGGAGGAGGAAAAGGAAGAAGAAGAAGAAGGAGAAGAAGAAGAAGAAGAAGAAGAAGAAAAGGAGGAGTAGGAGGAGAAGGAGGAGGAGGAGGAAAAGGAAGAAGAAGAAGAAGAGAAGAAGAAGAACTCTACTTTCATTCGTCTATCCTTTTCTGGTTTGTACTTGTAAAGTTTAAGACACATATACTCTGTCAGTTTGTTTTAAAATATTTGTTTATTATTCTTTAAACAAGCAGTGTCTGTTAGGTGTGCAGATGTTTTCCCCCCCTCGTAAGCCAGGTTAGACATTCCACGAGCCGTTGAAGCTGCATTCGCATCGGTGTTTGTTTGTGGTCTTAAACTTAAAGAACGTGGAATGTAATTCAATATTGCAAGTAGCTAATTGTTACCTGCTCGTTTTAATAAAGTTGTAGAAACGTGAGATAAAGTTCAACTTTCATAAGTCAACAAAGGCATACATGGCTGCAATGTTCGTAAATATGTTATTCTAAATTTTAAACACTTGAAAGCGTTAATTTTAACTGATTAAGTGCCATGGAATGATGTCTTGAGCGAATTCCCGTATCTGCCCTGGGTTTATATTTCGGTGAAATGTTGTCTCTGTTACAATGTAAATACAGTAATTCTCCTTAAGCAGCCTCCTTAAATTTTACATTTAATACAACATGTCTGCTACCATATTAACAACTTTTAAGTCATAACTGTGACACATCCCTAATTCCCATTTTCCGTTATTCATTTTTGTTTGGTCCAAACCTACTTATGTTTGACACCTACACTGTCAAAGGCATTCTGGTTTTTATCTTTCTACGTTGTTGTGCTGGAAACTACAATACGTCGGTTATATTACACGGCACAATGGTTTGGGAGTCTCCGCGGAGAAGTTGTCAAGCCATTAGACATGATTCCGGGCCGCGTTCATCGGTTCACGAGTCCATTGTTTTAGGGTCGTTGTGAGGGTCGTCGTTGGTGCTTTGTGCGACGCTTTTCGCGCTGCGGAAATAGACTGAGCCACATGTGATAAAAACCTGGTGCAATGAAGTCGCCTTTTATGACTTGTTTTGTTTTTGTTTTTTTGTTAAGGCACAATGGTTTGGAAAGAACAGTGACGGAAGGCGTCGACCAGCACAGGACATTGTAGGCACCTTGTGCATGAGGGGGAAATGACAATAAATATACTTTTCGGAGCGCTGTGATGAGAGCGACTTTCTGTAAAGGACTTGCTATAAATCGATATAAAGTTATTTTGAGTGTCCGTACCAACGAACACAGCGGGACAAATTTAATCAAGTCCTGTTTTAGACTGACTTGAAAGAGAGCACAACTAGAAAGAAGATCACAACTCACAAACACGGATCTCAATTATAATCAACGCTGAAGAAGCCGGTTGAACGAGCCCGAATGTTTTTCTTCTCTAAATACTGAATTGAATAATTTGAGTGCTTGGCTCTTAAATTATTACCTAACGGATTGCAACAAGCACTTTTGCAGAATTAATTGATTGTCATTGTTTAACCAGAAGCGAATTTGTACTGACTGTAGTTGGCCAGTTCCCAGCAGAATTTTGTTCTTGCGATATTTGAAAAAGATGTGGTGTGGGAGAGATTGGCCTACACAATTTAGATTTTTAAGAGCATGCACCTTTCCCATTGTAACATGCGTCCGTGCGACCTGGAAACTTACTAAGCATACTGAACAGCGCATAAATGCCATTGAATATAAATGTTATAGACTGGTTCTAAGAATATCTTGGTTGCAGAAAAGTAACTAATGCATCCATACGACAAGATCTGAATATTGAAGAAGGTTGGCTCCTAATGACGATAAAACAAATAAAATTAAATATTTTGGTAACTACAAACGTCTTGAAAGTTTGGAGAGAGCAATGATTGCAGAGGTATATGCCTTATAAGAGAAGAAGAGGAAGGCCAAAGAGAAGATGGGTGCAGGGTGTAGCGGATGATCTTCAGATGGATGTATCGTACGCGGGACATCTTGCTTATGACCGAGAAGTTTTCCGGAAGGTGGTTATGGGAGCGAGGTTCTGCAAAGGGCATGCTACTGAATAAATGAATGAATGAATGAATGAATGAATGAATGAATGAATGAATGAATGATATTTGAAAACAACAAACAAACTAGGATGGGCTGGTCTCATGTTTAACGCTTAGTCCAGTTACATGAAGGTTATGTCATGTTATGTTGTTGTGTTATGCTATGTCGAATGACGTCACTGCACCCTGGACATTCCGTGCGTGCTCATCATCCTATGCAGCACCCATCACAAAGCTAGTTCTGCTCACTGTTCTATAAGCAGTTGAACATTACAATGAAGGTGGTGATGTCAGTGACTTGAGTTAGTTGTAACCTAACCACTAATATAAATTCATTAAACTAGTTTTGTTCCATTAGCGAATCTATTCTCAGGAAATGAGGTATCTTGACTTAAAGTTTACTCATCTTCAACCGCTGAATTGCTACAACTGTTTTCTCACACTGCCGTTTGTTATTGTTGAAGCCAACGTCACTGCACTTAAATTACCAAGCGTTTTCCATTTTAAAGTTAATGAATTTGAACTCATCAACGCTGTGTGTATGCGATTCCAGCTGTTTGTGTTACTGTGGGCGGCTAACTATGCTCCTAACTGCATGATGTTAAATAGAAAATGGTTATGAGTTTACAAGTATTTACGATTTAAAAAAAAAAATAATAGTTTTCTAAACCAGAAAATGGTTATGCAGTTTACATGTATTTGCAATAACAGCTGTTAAATTCCTGTGTTCCAACTCTTGAATAAATAACACATTCTAGGCATTGATTTGCAATCACAGAACAGAGGAAAGAAGAAAATAGGACGGAATATTTACAAATATGCTATAAATAGACCTCTTAGAATGCAGCAAGTCACTTAAAGAGCGGGGGAAAGCACTCGTCGGCACACACAGGGAACTATACACATCCTGTAACTGTAACATACAAACAAACGTAAAGAGGTGTATATATACAGGGAAAATACGAGAAACCATTTCCGTTGACTGCCTCGGTTTCCCGAAATAACTTGTCATCAAAGGCCAATATCGTCGAAGGCCGAAAGGCACACAAGGATAAAGGTTAGGCAGTATTACACTGAAGGATTTACTTTCCCAAAGAAATATCAGATGGACGTTTTATGAAACTGAATCGACCACACAGCATTATCTGACTGATAATATTTCCATTGAACTAAGACGAGGACCACTGCACATTGTGCATTTCATTATGTTATGTTAGTTTGAATAATGTATCCAAATTGACATATGTTTTCCCTCTTTTTCTAATAAATTTATTAGTCAAATAAATTTACGTGCATATTGCGAAAATTCTATTTAATATTACGTTTGCCAGCTTTGAAAAGATATTTCTTGATGTATTCCCTACAGCTTGATATGATGACGTTTCCTACAACCTGAACTCGATGTATTCCCTACAACTTGATGTGATGATGTCCCTACAAGTTGGTCTTGGTGAACTCCATGCAACTTGATGTAATGATATCTCTAACATTTTAACTTGACGTATTCCCTACAACTTTATATGATGATGTCACTATAACTTGAACTTGGTTTATTCTCTCGAACTGTGTGTGATCATGCCACTAAAACTTGAAATTTATTTATTTCCTACAACTTGATGTGATGATGTCACTACAAAGTGAAATTTATGTATTCCATCGAACTTGATGTGATGATGTCACTACACATTGAAATTGGTGTATTCCATCGAACTTGATGTGATGATGTCACTACAACTTGAAATTTATTTATTCCCTCAAACTTTATGTGATGATGTCACTACAACTTGGACTTGATGCATCCCTTTTAACGATGGCAGTAATAGAGGCAGGACTTGATAGAGAGATTTCAAAGGCTGTTAAAAGGATACGCCACTGCCTGATGATGAATAACATAACTTTGCCGACGGTGCTCTACCAACAAGTGATGACTCTAGAAGTAACAAAGTAACAAAATGGGGGGTGCGTGGTCTCGAGGTATGGTGTCCGCCTCGAGTGCTGGAGGTCCCGGGTTCAAGCCCCGGTGAGGACCGGGATTTTTTCTCGTGGACTTCTAGTAATAACATTTCACCTGGTCTCTGAGTAGTGAGATCGGATGCCCGTGTGTATTTTTGCGCATGTAAAAAATCCCTTGGCAGTTGGAAATCGAAAAAGAGTAGCCTAATGGCGCTGCCCGAGCAAAATTTCGAGTTAAAAATCTCCCCAAAGTATTTCAGCATCCTCGCCGGTGCTATGGAGTTCGTGCACTGAGCTGAGTTTCTCCAGACGTTTCTCCGTGATGTTGATCCATCGACTAAACTAAACTAACCTAAACTAGTAACAAATAAAAAGAATAATCAATGAATTAGGAATGATAACGCAGTTAACGCTTCTATAATTTCTTCCGTTTTCGCAGTCACTGATTTTTTTCTCGCCTTTCTTTGCCTGATGTATGCACGGTGTCTTTTTCGTTACATGCATGACAGAAGCACGAGGGCTAATACCCAGTGCACCTCCAGGGAAGTGTTGATAAGTGCCGTTGTTTTGTTTGTTTTTGTTTTGTTCTTCACGGATGCATGGAACAGATAGAAGAGATGGTTGTTGTCTGGAAAGATAGGGCTAATAGAACATTCCATTGTTTGTGTTATTTAAAGAAGATATGATCCAATTCAATCCTACTGAGTTATAACTGAGATATAAAAGTGCCTATCATTATTTCAAAAATCTATTTAAAATAAAGTTCGTTCTTTCGTTTGTTCAAATAATGGCATTATACTTTTGGTACATTCCATAAGAACAATTCCGACTTAGAAACAATGTCTCTAGTTTTTTCACAGGGGCTGTATTGTGATCTACGTTTTCTATTCCAGATTGTAATATTAAAAATGTTAAATATAAGGGGCGTTCATTAGAAATCCGTTCGTGCCGCACTACGCTTAATTGCTTACGTTGAACATGATCATGTCATAGTCATGTGATAAGTACTGACCAATGAATAAAAGAGCAAGTCCTTATCGTCCCATGATGCATAGGTTCTGTTTCTGAACGTTGAGAAAATGGCCGGGTTGATCCAAAATCAGTCCAAAGAAGCTCAAAGATCTGTGATTCAGTTTCTTTCATTTGAAGGATGTCGCCCAGTGGACATTCATCGAAGAATGCAGGCAGCGTACGGTAGTAAATGTGTGTCGAAGTCAACAGTGACAGAATGGGCACGAATGTTTCGGAAAGGACGTCAGTTCACGACAGATCTTCGACGGCCAGGTCAGGCGCATATTGTTGCAACAGAAAAAAACCATCGCCAAAATTGATGCAGCAGTACAGATGAACCGTTGTCGAAGCATACGTTCGCAAGCGAAAGAATTTGATGTGTCATTGGAACAATTCAAAAGGTCTTTCGTAAGAAACTGCAATATCGGACGGTGTGTTCACAGTGGGAAACACGGATGTTGACCGATCACCAAAAAGAGGAACGCATGGTATGGTGTTTGAACCACTTGCTGCGTTACAGAGTGGAGGGTGATGCATTTATCTTCCGTATAGTGGCAGGCGATGAATCGTGGTGTCACCACTTTGAGCCAAGAAGCAAAAGAGAGAGCATGCAATAGAAGCATGCCGGATCACCAAAAGCCAAAAAATTCAAGTTACAGTGTTTCCGCTGTTAAGGTTATGCTGAGGGCATTTTTTGAGCATGAAGGGCTATTGTTGGCCGACTTTAAAGAACCTGGTGTCAACATCAAATCTACCCACTACTTGCAAACACTAGAAAAGCTGCAAAAAGCAATAAAGAATAAACGACCTGGCATGCTTTCTCGCGGCGTGATTCTGTTGCACGATAATACTCGTCCGCATGTCGAAAAGATTGTGCAGGAAGCATTAGCAAGGAAGAAGTGGAAATTCTGCAACATCCAGCCTATAGTCCTGATTTGTCACCATGTGATTTTAATTTGTCTGGACCTCTTAAAAAAAGCTCTCAAGGGGCAACGATTTCAAACAAATGCAGACGTAATGAACACGGTAAACACTTGGTACAGTGAGCAACAAAAATCTTTTTTTGTGCGTGTTTGCTGACGGCATTCGCCGCCTACCTAAGCAATGGGATGCTTCCTGAATGCCTACGGCGACTTCTTCTGACCAACCCATGGTGCATACTTTATTCAAAATGAATGCTTTGTCTAATTCTACCACACCTGCTAATGTTTCTTTCATGCTTTTGTAATAAATAGATTGGAACTGGTTTCAAATGAACGTCCCTAATATGTTTGCTATTTTCAGATTGGACTTAATACTTTACAGTAACTACAAAATATTTGTAGTTTAGTTTGAGTGGCAGTTCTAAACACGACCTCACTCCCTCCCCCCACCCAACCCCCCCCCCCCCCCACGCCCCCACTCAACAAAACCATTCTATATATATAGATATAATATATATATATATATTATAATATAATATATATATATATATATATATATATACACACCACACACACACATATGTGTGTGTGTGTGTGTGTGTGTGTTTTAGTTTTGTTTCAGTAATATATTGCAGGCCGCTCTCCCTGGCGCAGGTGTTTAAACCGACTTTATCTCCGTAATCCCGTTTATCCACGTAGGGGTAAAGCAGCGCGCGAGAAGTACGAAGCGGTTCTCGCCGCGTTGGTAACTTACGAACGAACGAACGAGCGAATGAACGAACGGACTTTAATTTTCAAAGGGGGTAACAAATTGGTAATAAATTCGGCACTTAGCATCATCTTTCGTTCATCAAAGCATGCCCCATAATACATCACATAGGGAAAAAAACTTTGTCAAAAGAATGTTGTAAACATGAACAATGAATATACAATGTTTATGAGACACATCCCCACCCACGACCTATCCCCCCATCCACCCACACACCCCATACCACATCCCCGTCACCAACCACACACACACACACACACACACACACACACACACACAGAGGCACACATACATGCCCCCACTCATCCCCCACATCCCACACTCACATATACACCCTACCTACACACAGTTCCCCACCCACACACATCTTCCCACCTACAACAGCTCCCCACCCACACACACACATCTCCCACCACCACACATCCCCCACACAATCCCCACCCATCCACCACACCCCAGGCACACATACTTTCACCCACCCAACCATCACCACCAATACATCCCTCACTATACACATCTCCATATCTACACACACAACACAGCCTCACCCACCACCCACTTACCCACCACATATCCCCACCACCCACCCACACACTCCCCAACCACCAGCGAAACACACACATCACCAACACACATCCCCCACCCACACATATCCCTCTAATCCACACATCCCACACCTACCCACATACAACCCCGCACCCACCCACATTTCCCCAACGTACACACATCCCCACCACAATGCCCCCCAACCCATCCACTCATCCGGCACCCACACACACACACATATCCGCCACCCATCCTCCAACCTACACCCCTCACCCACACACACATCCTCAACCCCCCCCCCCCCATCCACCCACTCACTCCTCCCCAGTCACACATCCCTTAAATACAAATCCCTTAACCACACATCGCCCACCACAACACACACCCAACCACATCACAATCTCCCCACCCATACACCACATCCCCATCCCAAAACACATCACCCATCCACAAACACACACCTCCCCTCTCCACCCACACACACCCACCACCCTTATATAACCCACACCACCCTCCCCCACCACACACCTCTCCAAACACACACACATCCCCATCCATCATCATCCCGCACACACATCAAGCCACTCAATACTGATCCCAATAAACATTCACACCCATCAATACATTACATCTCCCATCTACCCACCCACACTTCACACAATTGAATAGAGACAAAAAACGGTGATGTCCACATTTGAAGCTCCTAACAATAATCAGCCTTGCTATCTACAATCCCAAGAGAAGTTCTAATCGGGCCTGCTTATTTTCAGCGTGCGAGTATCTAACTAAACCGTCATTTAGAAGGGAAATGTATGCGTTCGAAGGAGATTATCACCGCATCTCGAAATGTGGCCCAGTGTAAGCGAATTCTCCAGTAGTTCAGTCACCGGCGGGTATATTGCTACCTTTACAAATTACTCGCTCTCAAGCGTTTCACAGATGAAGATAGAGGAACTATATTGATGTCCTTGCCAGCGAATACACAGTATCTTGGCAGGTTCTGTCGGGTACAATGAATTCCTACACGTATGTGTTCTGGAAACTTGCGGATTGTTTTATAGAAGCCGTAAAGTAGAAGCTAAAATTAAGATATGCACTACATCAGAATCATTGTTATGTTAATCATCCGGGAACTAATATTTACTAACAAAGGTGTATTTTTAAGACTGTGCAATGTTTGAAAATATTGCCTGTCCAAGATTTGTATTCACCCTATGTAAAGTTAATGTAACATAATAGGTAAGTACAAAACGTTGACCGGAAATATTTTCAAACACTGCACCGTCATTAAACATACATCCGATATATATAATCTTAGTAGATATTTCGTTCGCTGTCTATTAGTCAAGCGTGTTATTAGTCCTATAAACATGCTAATGCTTCTAGTATACTGGCATGATTTTTGCGTGTGAATTAGCTTTCCTATTTCAGTGTCCCTCACATCAGGTGAACCCACTCCGACTTCAGAGGTATTGTTGTTTACGTTCTCAAGTCGAGGACGAGAAGTAGACAATTTTAGTCCAACTCACCTGTGTAGGGGGTTGAACACGATTACCTCGGCATCAGCGCACCCGATGTTTCAGAACAAGCGCTCTTATCCAGTCGGCCATGTTTAAATCCATTGTATTTAATTCCTTAAGATATGTTTGTGGAATAACATGTAGGCGCAAATAAAGGTAACAGTATAACAGCTATACGACGATATCGTGCCATTTTTGGTAGTATATTCTAGGTCCCGTATTTTCACACAGCCATCTTTGAGAGAGAATTGTGATATTCCAATTTATCGAGCTAGCAGACGAGGTGCTATCCAATAAAAAAAGATTCTGAAATTTCTCGGATGTAATTTAGGTTCCTCTTATGCCAGTACCAGTCAATACCAGTTAGGTGATTTCTCTATACAAATAAACTTTATATGGCTTGGCATAAATCACCATGAAAACTTTTGTCCACGTTAATCATGTTACAGTTAATTTAGCGACAGAACACAGCAACCAGCCAGACCTTCATTGAAAATCAATAAGTAATCAGCAAATAAACTACAATCCAAATTATGTGAGGACAAGCATTCAGCGTGCGGTCTGTCTTTGGCATTTTGTTGAAGAACAGATTGCCAAATGCTGAGCTTCTCTTACGCACTGGCCAATTGAGCATGCACACGATTCTCAGACAGCGAATAATGCAGTGGCTTTGTCATGAATACCGCATGACAGATGGCCACATTCCAGAATGTTTTTTTTTTTTTACAGGGCCAGCCTGCAGGCTGGTTAAGAAACTTTTGTCGTTCACAAAGTAATGTCAAGCATTTGTGTAAGCAGGGCTTGAAATAGTTGGGCATAGACGTAACAATATATGAGAAAGCGTTGGGCATAGACGTTAAAATATATGAGAAAGCGCGTACAATTCTCATTTACTGTCTCCAGAACTATAGCAGGGATCAAAATGCATTTTTGCACATGCCCTTAATTTGTCTATGTTATTGCGACTTTATAATCTACAGTTATGCAGGTACAGTAGTTTTGGTAAACCATGTTCTTCTTCATATCGACCATGTCGTATTGCGTTAGTGATCATGTCTGCCCACAGACCCTGTCTCGTGTGTTGCCAATCTTGTCTGATACTGACTGATGTTTCTCCATGCCACGATGTCAGACTGTTCAGCATCTTCTCTCTTAGTATCCTCCTGCCTGTTTCCCACCAACGTGCCCGTTGTGACGACATGCTCTAACTTTCCCCTTCTCATGACATGCTCAAGACAGTCTTCGACTATCGAGAGTAACCATTTCTGTTTTTCAGTTAACGTCTTTTAAGATACGAGGGTAAGTTAATAAGTAAGTCACAAATGGCTGTAGAAAAATAATTAACTATGATAACAAATTGAAACTAGTTTATTTTTATGCATACATTGCCCCTTTATTTCTCAACATAATTTTCACCAACATTGATGTATTTATCCCATCGTTTTGTCAGTCCTTCCAAACTGGCTGCATAGAATTGCGTGCTTTGCTTTCATTTATCTGCCATCCCACAGAACTGTGTGACTTACTTATTGACTCACCCTCGTAACTTTTTCTACTCAACTATGCACCGCTTTACGGGAATTCGCTAGGGGCTAAGTCCACTGAAAACCCACCTTGACGGCAGACTTTTCGCGACTGACGCCAAAGTTGAATGTGAAGTAAAAACGTGGTTTAGAAAACAAGGCACGCAGTTCTATGCAGCCGTGTGGGAGGACTCATAAAACGATGGAATACGTGCATCAATGTTGGTGAAAATTATGTTGAGAAATAAATGGGCCAATGTATGTATAAAAAATAAACTGGTTTCAAGTTAGTTATTTTACTACAACCATTTGTGACTTACTTATTAACATACCCTCGATTTTACATTGTTTTTTTTTTCTATCCGTCCACGGTGTTCTTACCATTCTTCTATAAAACCACATCTCTGCATCCTATTGATAATTCCTCGCTTATATGAAAATTGTCCATAATTTGATTCCACAAATCAGAATTGGTTCAATATAACGCTTTTGAACTATTTACGCCACGTCCATTGATACAGAAATATTGCAGAAAGCATTCTGCATCGTGTGGAATGTTGGCTTTGCTTGGATATTTCAACGTTTAACTTCCTTAAAACATCTTTCATCTGCTATTATGAAATTTCCTAAATAATTAACTACGTACATTGACTTGTTTCGAATTGGTTCCATGTACTTTGATGTTGCTGTAGGGTTTATAATTTATCTAATTCTTGTCACCATGTGCATGCCGATAAGCGTGGGCAGTCATGTTTCGCCATCTCACGCGACCACCAGAGTTGTGGTCAGCTCAGTTTTCTTGTCTCGACCATACCACATGGCCAAGCCATCCAGGTATTTACTTCTGTGCTTTCCCCTTGTTCTCTTCTCTCTATATTACCAGTTGTCACCAATTTCTACAATTTATTTTTTCTCATAACATTGCCAACAATTTTGACTGTCTACGTCTAATTCCTCTAAGCAGGTTACGGTTTTTATTTGTTTCTTGTAGGACTACTCATTGGTTTTCTGTCCTTCCGTGGTGTTATTTGTATTTTCTTCAGAAACCACATTTCCACAGCCATCAAATGTTTGTCAGCTTGTCTGCTAATTTTTCACTCGTCACATCTACATAGAAGTACAGGTTCTATGAAGCACTTCAACACTCATTTTTCTCGTTGCAATTGACATCATTTTATTGGTCAGTATGTTTTCCATCTTGCAAAAGGCTACCCTCGCCATGGCGATTCTTGTTCTAATCTCTTTAAGGCATCTCGCATCAGATGTAATGACTGTTCGGAGATAATTGTACTCATCCACTTGTTGAAGAATATTTCCATAAACTTGTATATTACACTCTTTCTAACAACCAGTACAATGGTATGAGTGCCGGTCTTTCGGACAGCAAAGTCAAACTACTGATCGTAAACATGCCAAGAAATCACAAATAGCCAAACATGCAGAGGTTAACTGTGGACATCCTGTTAAGGATATATAACTAATTCTCTAATAACCATTAATCCTGTTTGGGTTGTACCCAGCCTGTCCTTTGTTTTGACTTTCTGTTACAACTATACCTATCATTTCTTGTAACTGCGTTTCATTTTCAGCGAACAAAACCATGTCATCAGCATAACGCAGATTGTTTACATTATGCCCACCAACAACAATAAGCTGACACGACAGGGTTGGAATAAACAAAGTGGCTTAACACTATTGGATCAGCGATAATAAAAGCAACAGTGATAGTATCGCGAAAAAAACCCACAAAGCAAAGGCAGATTTCTCTCGGATAAGGAAATAACTATAAAAAGCTACCTGTCTAAGGAAGTCAGACGAGTTTGTGGGTATTATACAATGTCTATACTGTTGGCCTGGCATTAATACAGTGGCTAGTTCGTCTGCCTGCTGGCCCTATGGTCATGTTCTCGAATTCCCTTCGTTTACGGGGATATTGTTTATCTGACCTGGGCTCCAAGGTCTACTCAGCATTACACTGGGTACCTGGATATGGTCCCCGAAGCGTCGGTGGCTGGCATAAAATTGACCACATCAAGCATCAAGTGCTGATTGGTCTAAAAATATTGGACTAACACTATACACTCATCTGTCCAAAGCGCTTTGAGTTATGAGGAAAAATAGGATACTTTGCTTTTTATTTACTACGAGGGGAAGTAAGTCACAAATGGCTGTAGAAAAACAACTAAATATGATAACAACTTGAAACAAGTTTATTTTTATACATACATTGTTCCTTTATTTCGAAACATAATTTCCACCAACATTGATGCACTTATCCCATCGTTTTATCAATCCTCCAAAACCTGTTGCATAGAACTGCGTGCTCTGGTTTCTAAACCACGTTTTCACATCACATTCAACTTCGGCGTCAGTCGCGAAATGTCTCCAGCCAAGGTGGGTTTTCAGTGGCCCAAAAAGGTGGAAATCGCTAGGGGCTAAGTCAGGGCTGTAAGGTGGATGTTCCAGAACTTCCCACGTTATTTGGTTAATTTTCTCCTGAGTTAATCGAGCCGTATGTGGTCTGGCATTGTCATGAAGAAGCAACACTCCTGTAGTCAGCAGTCCTGGACGTTTCTTCGAATGCCATCATGAAGCATCGATAGAACTTCACAGTACGATTCAGAATTCACATTGTCACCTTTCTTCTTGAAATTGGTTAAAAGCACTAGTTGACAATCCCAGAACACTGTCAGCATGACCTTCCCTGCTGATGGCGTAACCTTGAATTTTTGGACACAATTCGAAGAAGGATGTTTCCATTGCAATGCAGCTCGCTTTGATTCGGGCTGGCAGCGATGTACCCATGATTCGTCCCCAGTAACAATCCTGTTCAGCATGTCTTCTCCTTCATCTTCATATCGACAGAGATGATGCAAGGACAGGCCAAATCAGTTCATTTTGGTTTCCTCTACATTTACTTGCCATCCCACAGTACTGTGTGACTTACTTATTGACTCGCCCTCGTATTTACCCAGCTTACCTCATGGTGTAAAAGATCTTTTCTCGATTACTTTAATGCTCACGTGTGCGTGTACAGTCGTTGACCCTAATAACACGGATAGACGGAAATTAGAGAACCCTGAGAGTTCAAAGAAATCAACAGGATAAACCGGACCCAGCCCTAAATTGAAACTAAAAATGTCTTGGGAAGTAAAGGCGGTCGGTAGTGACCGCACCACCGACCGAGTGTCCGTTGGTCTGTAGCAGTGGTTCTCAATCAGTGGGGACTTCACTACCAGGGGGACTTTTAGGGTTTCTAGGGCGTGGGGGGGGGGGAATTAAGATTATTTCAAGATTGTGTTAATACAAGAACCGATCACTTTATATTGTTTTTTCCCGCCATATTTTAGGGTTCTGTACTTCTCGCCCTTCTGACATTCGTTTTATAATGTAAGTAGACCCGCAAATCATGTTTTATGTAGGCGTCTAGACTTGTTCTAGTATGTGTTATTAAAGTTAGCTTCCATTTTTACTTATATTGTGTAGGGGTGGGGGATTTATAGGGAGGAATTACGAAAAGGGATCGGGGTGGGAATTACATTCTGAACATATGGTGAAGGGGTGCATGGGCCAAAAAATGTTGAGAACTACTAATCTATAATAACAAAGTGCCTGAATTGTGTAAAAAGGACGTATACTTATTTTGTTTTTACTTTATAGGATGTGAAAGTATGTTAAAAATATAACAACAGACGACACATAGTATTGGAGGCAGAGACAGATGGAAGGGGACATACTAATCCTTTGGCATAGTAACGCAAAAGGAAATATTTTAAAGTAAAGGACCCGTTTCAACGCTTCCAGGTTTATTGGGTATATTGTGGTCGAAGTAAATTACCATCTCCTGGAGGCGTATTGTGTATATGGTGGTTTAGTAAATTACCATCTCCTAGAGGAGAATAGGATATATTGTGGTCTAAGTAAATTAAACTCTCCTAGAGTCATATTGGGAATATGCTGGTCTAAGTAAATTACCCTCCGAGAGCTGGAAGCAGTTCGACCCCCGCTGGTGACTTGCGGGATAATTGAGCCGGCCGCTCAGAAAGCAATGGCAAACTACTGAGCGTAAATCTTGCTAAGAAATCGACAGACAGCTGAAAGATGCTGCTGTGACAAGCCCAGCGATGTTCCTGTAAAAGGATATGCGAAAAAAAGAGAAATATTTTTGGGGATTTTTGGGGTTTCTTGCCCACTCCTGATAACCTCTATTGGAATCCCATCCTTACCTGGAGCCTTGCCAGATGCAAGTTCATTTATAGCACACTTAACTTCTGTTATGGTGGGAAGTGTGTCCAGGTGGTCAAGAGTTGGTAGAGCCTCTATGGCGTTGAGGGCATCATCCGCTAGTTTGGTCTCACTTGAGTAAAGCTCCAAATAGTGCTCTACCCATCTGTCCATCTGCTGTTTCTTATCAGTGATGATTTCTCCAGTCAAGGTTTTCAATGGTGCACTTCTTTTGATCACTGGACCGCAGGCTTTCTTTATTCCTTCATACATGCTTCTTATGTCTCCCTTATCACTTGCGATTTGAATGGACTCACATAACTTGATCCAATAATCATTTGCACACTGCCTGGCAGCCTTTTGCACATCCTTCCTAGCTTGCCTAAGCTCACTCAGAGTGTTACGCGTTGGTCTTTCCTTGTTTCTTAAGAGAGCTTTCTTCTTCTTATCAATCAAGGGCTGCAGAGTCTCGCTGTTGGCCGCAAACCAGTCCTGCCTCTTATGATCCACAGTGCCGTAAACCCCTACGGCAGTTTTATAAAGAGTTTCCTTAATTTGACCCCACTTTTCATTTACTGTACAATTTTCTGGTGTATCAGTGAAAGCGTCTTCAAGTTGCTGTTGAAACTGAAAGCACTTTTCAGGATCATGAGTGTTAATAATATTAATCCTGAGGCTAGATTTGTGTTTAGCTGTGTAGATTCTCTTTGGTCTCAGTCTAACCCTTGCAACAACCAAAGAATGATCCGTATCACAGTCAGCACTGTGGTAACTACGAGTCAATGATATATGGTTCAGATGTTGTCTCCGTGTGATGATGAAGTCCAGCTGGTGCCAATGGCCGGATCTTGGATGTTTCCATGTGACCTTATGCATCTCTTTTGTTTTAAAAAAGGAGTTTGTAATACATAGGTCATTACTGGTGCAATGCTCCAGCAGCCTTTGCCCATTTTCATTCATGCGACCGATGTTGTATTTTCCAAGGCACACTGGCCATGAACTCGAGTCCTTGCCCACACGAGCATTGAAATCACCGAGCATATAAATGTAGTCAGATTTTGGAACTGCCTTGATCACGGAGTCTAACTCCTCATAGAACGAATCCTTCACATCATCAGAGGAATCGAGTGTCGGTGCATATGCAGTAATAATGGTGGCAAACCCACAAGAGGTTGCCAAGCGCAGGGATAATAGTCTTTCATTTCCTCCTGCTGGAATTTCAATCATTCCCAGTAGCGAATTCTTCACTGCAAAGCCCACACCGTGTTGCCTTTTTTCTGCCTGCCCTCTACCCTTCCAGAAAAAGGTGTAGTTGTTTTCCCTGAGTGACCCTTCCTCAGCGAGGCGAGTCTCCTGCAGGCCAGCAATATCAACGTTTAGACGATTGAGTTCGGCATCAATCACAGCCGTTTTTCTCACATCGTCAATATTGGTCAAGTCAGTGGAAAATCCTGGACACATGGTTCTCACGTTCCAGGTTGCAAGCCGTAGCTTGAGGTTTCTATTTTTATTTTTGTTTGTACCTGGTGCATTGGTTTTACAGCCTGCGATTCAGATTTTGTCCTAGCCCCAAGCACCCATTGAAGCAGGCAGGCTGTGGCGGATCAGCACCCAATTGGCTGGGGGCTGCCCAGCTTGAGGCGGGCGGTAGCTGATCAGTGACACCTATAGGTGTCTCCCACCGTCAGAGGCAACGCGTGGCGCCCCATGTCTACGCCAACTGACAAGGACTTATAACCCGTAACAGTTGCCTCTCGCTTTGATTCCGAGACCAGTTAAGACCAGGGATGGAGTTATTGCCTCTCCATAGCACAAAGCCTGGGCTAAAATATAGAGATCATGTGTTGCCCATGCAGCATGATCCCTCTCTCGGCCTGCCTAGTTTACTCCAGAGGAAAGGTAACACCCCTACATCTGGAACAAGACAAGCTGCAGAAGCTGCCGGATCAGCAAAGCAATGCTCTAACTGTCCGCCTGTCGGAGCTTCGATCCTAGACCAGTCGCCAACCAAGGCTTAGGGCCTGGTCTGCCCTGCCATGACATTTTGTCTTTAGCTTGCATTTCCTCGCACCAGGGTAAGGCTTGTACCCTCCCAATTGCGCTCTTCCGCCCGAAGCCGTTGGCACAATGTGGGGTGTCGGGTTTGGTAAGCGCCGCCCAACGTTCAGCGCTAACAGAAACCAGGTAGTACCGTCTACTGTTATACGGTAGCTCAGTCATATCTGACTAAGACCTGACACCATATATATATATATATACACACACACACACACACACACACATATGTGTGTGTGTGTGTGTGCGTGTTTTAGTTTTGTTTCAGTAATATATTGCAGGCCGCTCTCCCTGGCGCAGGTGTTTAAACGACTTTCTCCGTAATCCCGTTTATCCACGTAGGGTAACTTACGAACGAACGAACGAGCGAATGAACGAACGGACTTTATTTTCAAAGGGTAACAAATTGGGCACGCAGGCCCGTCTTAAATTCGGCACTTTCAATCACTCATCTTTCGTTCATCAATAGTGCATAATACATTCACATAGGAAAAAAACTTTGTCAAAAGAATGTTGTAAACATGAACAATGAATATTACAATGTTATGAGACACATCCCCCACCCACTTACCTATCCCCCATCCACCCACACACCCCCTACACACATCCCCGTCCCAACCACACACACACACACACACACACACACCCAGGCACACATACATGCCCCCACTCATCCCCCACATCCCACACTCACATACACCCTACCTACACACATTTCCCCACCCACACACATCTCCCCACCTACACACATCTCCCCACCCACACACACACACATCTCCCACTCACCACACATCCCCCACACAATCCCCCACCCACCCACACACCCCCAGGCACACATACTTTCACCCACCCACCCATCACCACCAATACATCCCTCACTTATACACATCTCCATATCTACACTCACACACATCCTCCACCCACCACCACTTACCCACCCACATATCCTCCACCACCCACCCACACACCCCCAACCACCAAGCGAAACACACATCACCAGCACACATCCCCCACCCACACATATCCCCTCTAACCCACACATCCCACACCTACCCACATACAACCCCGCACCCACCCACATTTCCCCCACTTACACACATCCCCACCCACAAGTCTCCCCCAACCCATCCACTCATCCGGCACCCACACACACACACATATCCGCCACCCATCCTCCAACCTACACACCCTCACCCACACACACATCCTCAACCCCCCCCCCCCCATCCACCCACTCACTCCTCCCCCAGTCACACATCCCTTAAATACAAATCCCTTAACCACACATCGCCCACCCACACACACCCCACCCACACACAATCTCCCCACCCATACACACATCCCCATCCCAAAACACATCACCCATCCACAAACACACACCTCCCTCCCTCCCACCCACACACACCCACCACCCTTATATACCCCACACACATCCCCCACCCACACACATCTTCCCACACACACACACACATCCCCCATCCATACACTCATCCCGCACACACATCAATCCACTCATATACTGATCCCTAACACATTCACACCCATCAATACATACATCTCCCATCTACCCACCCACACTTCACACAATTGAATAGAGACAAAAAACGGTGATGTCCACATTTGAAGCTCCTAACAATAATCAGCCTTGCTATCTACAATCCCAAGAGAAGTTCTAATCGGGACCCTGCTTATTTTCAGCTGTCTGGTATCTAACTAAACCGTCATTTAGAAAGGGAAATGTATGCGTTCGAAGGAGATTATCACCGCATCTCGTAAACTGTGGCCTAGTGTGAGCGAATTCTCCAGTAGTTCGTGTCACCGGCGGGTATATCTGCTACCTTTACAAATTACTCGCTCTCAACGTTTCACAGATGAAGATAGAAGAAACATACGCATGTCCTTGCCAGCGAATACACAGTATCTTGGCAGGTTCTGTCGGGTACACTGAATTCCTACACGTATGTTGTTCTTAAATCTTGCGGATTGTTTTATAGAAGCCGTAAACGTCAGAAGCTACTAATTAAGATATGCACTACATCAGAATCATTGTTATGTTTTAATCATCCGGGAACTAATATCTACTAATATAGGGTGTATTATTAATGACTGTGCAATGTTTGAAAATATTGCATGTCCAGGTATTTTATTCACCCTATGTAAAGTTAATGTAATATAATGGGTAAATACAAAACTTGGACCGGAAATATTTTCAAACACTGCACCGTCATTAAACATACATCCTATATATATATATATATATATATATATATATATATATATATATATATATATATATATATATATATATATATATATATCTTAGTAGATATTTCCGTTCGCTGTCTATTTACTCAAGCGTAGTCCATACACATGCTACTGCTTCTAGTATACTGGCATGATTTTTGCGTGTGAATTAGCTTTCCCTATTTCCAGTGTCCCTCACATCAGGTGAACCCACTCCGACTTCAGAGGTACTTGTTGTTTACGACGTTCCCAAGTCGAGGACGAGAAGTAAACATTTTAGTCCAACTCACCTGTTTAGTAGGTTGAACCCGATACCTCGGCATCAGCGCACCCGATGTTTCAGAACGAGCGCTCTTATCCAGTCGGCCATGCTTAAATCCATTGTATCCAATTCCTTAAGATATATTTGTGGAATAACATGTAAGCGCAAATAAAGGTAACATTATAACAGCTATACGACGATATCGTGCCATTTTTGGTATATTATTCTAGGTCCGTATTTTCACAGCCATCTTTGACGAGAGAATTTGAATTCCAATTCATCTAGCTGGCAGACGATGATGCTAGCCACATACAAAAAGATTCTGAAATTTCTCGGATGTAAATTATGTTCCTCTTATGCCAGTACCGGTTAATACCAGTTAGGTGATTTCTCTATACAGAAATAAACTTTCTATGGGCTTGGCATAATCACCATGAAACCAAGTTTTGCACACGTTAATCATGTTACAGTTAATTTAGCGACATGAACAGCAACCAGCCAGCCATTCATTGAAAATCAATTCGTAATCAGCAAATAAACTACAATCCAAATTTATGTGAGACAAGCATTCATCTTGCGTTCTGCCTTTGGCATTTTGTTGAAGAACAGATTGCCAACTGCTGAGCTTCTCTTACGCACTGGCCAATTGAGCATATACACGATTCTCAGACAGCGAATAATGCAGTGGCTTTGTCATGAATACCGCATGACAGATGGCCACATTCCAGAATGTTTTTTGCTTTACAGGGCCAGCCTGCAGGCTGGTTAAGAAACTTTTGTCGTTCACAAAGTAATGTCAAGCATTTGTGTAAGCAGGGCTTGAAATAGTTGGGCATAGACGTAACATTATATGAGAAAGCGTTGGGCATAGACGTTAAAATATATGAGAAAGTGCGTACAATTCTCATTTACTGTCTCCAGAACTATGGCAGGGATCAAAATGCATTTTTGCACATGCCCTTAATTTGTCTATGTCATTGCGACTTTATAATCTACAGTTATGCAGGTACAGTAGTTTTGGTAAGCCATGTTCTTCTTCTTATCGGCCATGTCGTATTGCCTTAGTGATCATGTCTGCCCACAGATCCTGTCTCGTGTGTTGCCAATCTTGTCTGATACTGACTGATGTTTCTCCATGCCACGATGTCAGACTGTCCAGCAACTTATCTCTTGGTATCCTCCTGCCTGTTTCCCACCAACTTCCCGTTGTGACGACATGCTCCAACTTTCCCCTTCTCATGACATGCTCAAGACAGTCTTCGACTATCGAGAGTAACCATTTCTGTTTTTCAGTTAACTTCTTTTAAGATACGTGGGTAAGTTAATAAGTAAGTCACAAATGGCTGTAGAAAAATAATAACTATGATAACAAATTGAAACTAGTTTATTTTTATGCATACATTGCCCCTTTATTTCTCAACATAATTTTCACCAATATCGATGTATTTATCCCATCGTTTTATCAGTCCTCCCAAACCGACTGCATAGAACTGCGTGCTCTGTTTTCTAAACCACGTTTTCACTTCACATTCAACTTCGGAGTCAGTCGCGAAATGTCTCCAGCCAAGGTGGGTTTTCAATGGACCAAAAAAGTGGAAATCTCTAGGAGCTAAGTAGGGGCTGTAAGATGGATATTCCAGAACATCCCACCATATTTGGTTAATTTTCTCCTGTGTTAATCAAGCCGTATGTGGTCTTACATTGTCATGAAGCAGCAAACACTCCTCTAGTCAGCGGTCCTGGACGTTTTTTCGAATGCCATCATGAAGCATCGATAGAACTTCACAGTACGATTCAGAAGTCACATTGTCACCTTTCTTCTTGAAATTGGTTAAAAGCACTCCTTGACAATCTCAGAACACTGTCAGCATATCCTTCCCTGCTGATGGCGTAACCTTGAAGTTTTGGACACAAGGCGAAGAAGGATGTTTCCATTGCATTGCAGCACGCTTTGATTCGGGCTGGCAGCGATGTACCCATGATTCGTCCCCAGTAACAATCCTGTTCAGCATGTCTTCTCCTTCATCTTCATATCGACAGATATGATGCAAGGACAGACCAAATCAGTTCATTTTGTGTTCCTCTACATTTACTTGCCATTTTTTATTGACTCTGTCTCGTAATTACCAGCTTACCTCATGGTGTAAAATCTTTTCTCGATTACTTTAACCCTTTGTATCCTGAATTATTTTATCGATAACTTGTATTGCGCATGCCCAAAATGTATTGCGCATGCCCAGATCGCTTCCAAACATTCACGCCACCTACCTGGGAAACAAGCAATGTTATTTTAGATAGACCTTTAAGTACCGTCAGGATTCGTGATCAGATTGTAACAATATAGCCATTTGAAGTGAGTGGTACTTAAAAGTACCGTCAGTAAAGAAAGCTCACGTGTGCGTGTACAATCATTGACCCTAATAACATGGATAGACGGAAATTAGAGAACCCTTAGATTTCAAAGAAATCAACTGGATGAAACAGACCCATACATAAATTGACACTAAAAATGTCTTGGGACGTAAAGGCGGTCGGCGTGGTAGTGACCGCACCACCGACCGAGTGTCCGTTGTTCTGTAACAGTGGTTCTCAATCAGTGGGGAATTCACTACCAGGGGGGGGGGGGGGGACTTTTAGGGTTTTCATGGGGTGAGGGGAGGGGTGGTGGGGAATTAAGATTATTTCAAGATCGCGTTAATACAAGAACCGATCACTTGATATTGGTTTTCCCTCCATATTTTAGTGTTCTGTACTTCTCGTTCTTCTGACATTCATTTTATAATGCAAGTAGACCCGCAAATCACGTTTTATGTAGGCGTCTAGACTTGTTCTAGTATGTGTTATTAAGTTAACTTCCATTTTTACGTATACTGTGTAGGGGTGGGGGATTTATAGGGAGGAAATACGAAAGGGCGGGGGGCGGTCGGGGTGGGAATTACATTCTGAACATATGGTGAAGGGGTGCATGGACCAAAAAAGGTTAAGAACTACTAATCTATAACAACATGAGTCATATGCCCAAAGTGCCTGAATAGTGTAAAAGGGATGTTTACTTATTTTGTTTTTACTTTATAGGATGTGAAAGTATGTTAACAATATAACAACAGCAGACACATAGTATTGGAGGCAGAGACAGATGGAAGGGGACATACTAATGATTTGGCAGAGTAACGCAAAAGGAAATATTTTAAAGTAAAGGTCCCGTTTCAACGCTTCCAGGCTTATTGGGTATATTGTGGTCGAAGTAAATTACCATGTCCTAGAGGCGTATTGTGTATATGGTGGTCTAAGTAAATTATCATATTCTAGAGGCGTATAGGATATATGTTGGCTTAAGTAAATTACCCTCTTCTAGATTCATATTTGGTATATGGTGGTCTAAGTAAATTACCATCTTCTAGAGGTGTATAGGATATATGGTCTAAGTAAATTACCCTCTCCTAGAGGCGTATTGGGTACATGGTGTTCTAGGTAAATTACCCTCTTCTAGATTCATATTGGGTATGTGGTGGTCTAAGTAAACTACCCTCTCCTAGATTCATATTGGGTATCTGGTGGTCTAAGTAAACTATCCTCTCCTAGATTCATATTGGGTACATGGTAGACTAAGTAAATTACCCTCTCCCAGAGGAGTATTGGGTATAAGGTGGTCTAAGTAAATTACCATTGCCTAGAGGTGTATAGGGTATATGGTGGTCTAAGTAAATTACCCTCTCCTAGAGGATATAGGGTATATGGTGGTCTAAGTAAATTACCCTCTCCTAGAGGTATATAGGGTATATGGTGGTCTAAGTAAATTACCTTCTCCTAGAATAGTATTGGGTATATGGTGGTCTAAGTAAATTACCCTCTCTTAGGCGTATATTGAAAAGATGAAAAGATCAAAAGTAGAAAAATTGTGACAACTGTAAAGATTCCTTGAAAAAGAGACAAAGACAGAGAGAGGCAATTCTGGAGAATCTATGTTATCTCATTGAAGTGTGTCAGCACAAGAATTGATTCACACTGTGGGATATTGCAAGATGAATAGAAGCACGCTCGCCCAAGCCGTTCGGCGAGGTATAATGCTGATGCTGATATATTCGCCGTGCTGAGGACTCGAACTCATGACTACCACCTGGTGCCACGGCCCTAGGGAAACTCCCGGAATCAATGTCAGTGAAAGGAAATCCAAAGTCAAACATAACACATGTAGGCATGCTTCTCAAGTTGCACATACACTCTTACCTGATCTGACACACAACAAGGGAACTTGTACACACGTTACTCAGTCGTCTGTGCGAATTTTCTCATTTCACAAGCCTTCAGTTATCAACATCAATTCAAGAAAGGAGGATACGCTACACTAGAATCAATATTAACGAACTACTGCAAAATAACAATTGAGATAAGAGTACTCTCTTCTCCAAGACGCGAATAAATTCAGAACAAAAACGTGTGAGTACACACTCTGTGAAGACTCGAAATGAAAGAATCTGGCAGGCCCGCGATGACCCGGTTTCTGGCTGTGAGAGCTGGAGGTAACTTATGTGGATACCAATTCGTTGTGTGGAGACAGCTACTCACTCTACCCGTGAAGTTGCACGTGCATTGTCACGTGAGCAGATGCTGCAATCAGACTCGCAAATATTTGTCTTCGTTGCTTTTGTTGCTACTCGTGCACAAAATTTTAAAAAAAATTGTGACTGCTGAATATAAACCATCTCGTGTTTTGTGTGGTGTTTAATTTGTGTAATGTTTTTGTTTTATTTGTTCGCATATCTTTTACAGGACATCGCTGTCAACATCAGCATCTTTCAGTTGATTGTTGATTCCTTGGCAAGATTACGCTCAGTAGTTTGCCATTGCTGTCTGAGCGACCGGCTCACATACCCCGTAAGTTACCGACGCGGAGAGAACCGCTATCAATTCTCGCGCACGTCACGTTACTCACGAGAGTATACGGGATTACGGAGAAAGTCGTGCAACTCCTAGACCATGGAGACCCGCTGTGTAATATTAGAAAGACAGAATCGATGGATGGATAAAATAAAGAAAACGAAGACATTCGAATAAATTAATTAATGTATAATAGTGATAACTATACATGCATCGAAGGATAAAAGAAAACAGAAAGAAGGCATAATTAATGTCAAGATGGATGAAAGTCTGAAAGAAGAATTAATAACGTGAGAATGACAATAGCGATGTTAAGAAGAATGAAATTGTTTGGAAGCATTGAAATACTCTAACAAGAGATGTTAGAAAAAAGGGGGGGTGGGGGGGGGGGGGTGGTGAGAATAAAGAATGGAAGAAAATAAGTAGGCAAACAGAAAAGACGAATGAAATTAAGAATGAAAATAATGGCATCATCATCATCATCATAATCATCATCATCATCATCATCATCATCATCATCATCATTCATCATCATCATCAGTATCATCATCATCATCATCATCATCATCATCATCATCATCATCATCATCATCATTACGTACCTTACAGAGTGGCATCGGTGTTCCTGTCTCTCCTCAGATCTCTGTCCTTTGGGTTCTGGATCAATTCTGTTGATGACATTCCTTCATGCCATCGTCCTAGACCATCGAAGTTAATGTCTCCCGGTCTTCCGCTGCCTCTTCCACTGCTAAAAATTCCTGTCCTCGCGATGTTCCCAAATGTCGCCCTTCTCATGATATAGCCAAAGAACCCGATCTCATTCTTGTAACTGTGAATAATATTTAATTTCTTTAGCCTCTTCTAGGTATTCGTTGTTGTTACTGTGGCAGTAAAAGGTATTCGCAGCATTCGTCACAAGAAACACATCTCCACTACCTCCAATCTCTTCAATCAATCAGGTGCCTCTCCACAATGAAGGTTGACTGCAATGGATCTCCAACACTGTCTGCTTCTCGCCTTGTCTGGCTGATGTTCACCAATCTCTTGATGTTATCTTCCCACTTGTATCGTTGTCTACCTCTTGCTCGCGTGCCCTCAACCGTGCCTTCCAGTATGGTTTTTATAAGAGTATCATGTCTTTTAACGTGGCGGAAATATTTTACTTGCTTCCTCTTTATTTATGACATAAATTCTCTCTATTCATTACCATTTTTCTTGAACCTCTGCATTTGATTGTATTTGTTTCCATAAAATACGACATATTCTTCTGTATATCCACATTTCCAGGTCTTCTATGCGACTTTCTAGTTGCTTGTTCAATGTCCAGGCTTCCGCGCCATACACCAGCGTTGAATATACGTAGTATTTGTCAATTTAGCTGTATGGCAGTGAATCTTGTAATGTAAATTAACAAATAAGGAAGAATTTTAACGCAAGAGAGGTATGGTTCCTGAGACGAATATTGTGAATGCCTTGGACTGCCAGAGTAACTAACAACGACTGCCTGAAAGAGGCTAATAAAACTCAAACATTATATACAACATTAAGAATGGGACAAACAGCTTTCTTTGGTCATGTGATGAGAAGAGAGGCAAGGGAGAACACCATGATGACTGGAGTGATCAAGAGGAAGTGAGGCAAAGGCAGACCAAGAAAAAGTATTCTATGAGATGGTCTGAGACGGTGGCATGGAGGAATATCATAAGCAGAGTTGATCCAGAACACCGAAGGTCGATTCCAATTCCAATTCCAACTTTCGAAAAAAGGAATTCCAAATTCGGTCTCGTCTAACCTGCTTCCTCAGCGGTGGTTATTGTTGAGAGCAGTGGTTTTTGTGGGTTTTCAGCCCTGTTTCTTGGTTTGTGCGCACTTACAAGTAGTCCTCCCTAGGACCGGTTGAGTAATTGTTATTTTGTCACAATAAATCTTGGCGGTCGATCGATGACAGAAAGTCGCGTCTTACGCCTACAAAAAGTCGGCATTCTTTAATGTATCGTTGATCAAGGAAAAACTGTCGCGCCATAAGTCTCGAGGCGGACAGCCATCCTTTGATGTGATAGACGGATTGTCTGGATTGGGTCGGCAAGATCATTTGTTGTGGGGACAAGAATTCTCTAGATTACAGACGCAAGACTTTTTGAAGTGCCGGGACAGGTCCCCAGATGAAAGCAAAATAGACGGCGGGATGTTTCCATCCAGTCTAAAAAAGAGTGAGAAAAATAGATTCTAGACTGTCTAGTGTCTAGACAGTTTTGTGACGTAACTCAGACCCAGTATTAAAACCAGTTGAGGTAAACAACTCTGGATGAGTAGACCAAATGTTGTGACACCGCCAGGACGTGTGCGCTATTCTTAGTTGTTTATAGAGAGAGACTATAGTGTCTATTGTTGATGTATATCCACCGACATCTATCCAGTGTGTGATTTGATAGTCTCCATCTACAACAGGAATAATTATATGGTATTCTATTAAACATATCTAACTTAGATTATTCTTAGTAATAGAGTGCAATACTGTGCGGTGATAGAATGTATTATAAGAGCGTCGGCAACAGTAGCCTATCGCGTAGCTTAAACTAGCTGGTGTGAGATATCATTTAACTCAGTGAGTTAAGGACAATGTAGTGGGCAATGATATTTAGAGAGATTGAGGATGGTTGGGGGGGGGGGGGGGATGAAGGGAATGTGAAATGGTAGGATCTTCCAGTAGGGCATCTGCTGGGTTTCTACCCTTTTCCTTTAGTCTTTCCTTGTCTTACCATGATGCAGACCGAAGTGATGAGCTCCTCGGCGTTATGACAGAGTTTGGTTCTCTGTTATTTTCTGAGTGCGGCCGGTGGCCTACACTCACCCAATACAGGTCGGAATAGGGTTGCTCTCACCAGGTGTGTTCTTTCTTCAACAGGTTCCACTCGATTGTTCCACGTTATTCTACCAAGAAGCTAGCAACAAAGTCGTAGAAAGTCATTGCTCTAGTATTGAAAGCAGGGTTTACTGAGAGGCTTTTGCACTGGGCCCATAACCCAGATGGTCTGTAGGAACCTGGCCTCTACTGAGCAGGAACTATTATTATTATTATTATATAAAGGTGTTTATTAAGTGATAGTTTACATCACATTAAATTCAGGACACTGAAAATAACACCTGTACCAGGAACACTAGTAAATATAAATACCTGGAACAGTAACAATAATTTTAGGATCCTCTGATCACAGAACATTTTTGAACAGAGTAGTTACACTGTGTGTGTTAGATTGAGGATCATTATTGGACTGTTTCCAATATTGAGGACCAAGCATCCTGATTGTCCACGAGCTATCTGAGGAAGTCGACACTTGGCCTGAGAGACACATCATCTGGGTGAGATTTTCTGTCCCTGATATGGTGTTGTGGTGTGGCCAGTACGATGATGAAGCAGACTGTGCTCCTTGGCTGTTCGGTCTGATTCTGCATACACACTAGATTATACGACAGACATTCTACTCATACACTTTGCACATACATTACATTTTTCTCTATTAAACTAAATTGTTGTTTTTGTTAGAGCCAGTGTTGTGTAGTGTTTTTTTTTTTGGGGGGGGGGGGGGAGGGTGGGGTGTGGTGGGGGGTGGGAAGAATGAGAGGGGGCTTTGTACAGTAGTGAAAGAGAGAGAGAGAGAGAGAGAGAGAGAGAGAGAGAGAGAGAGAGAGAGAGAGAGAGAGAGAGAGAGAGAGAGAGAGAGATCCAGGGACCGACGGGGTTTTGTGGACAGAAATCAAGAAGATCCTCAAGATAGTGATATGGGGTTAAAATGATGTCGATGTAAATTCCCCTCACCCCAGGGACGACATTATAAAAAAAAATACGACAGTGTCTGTGACGTCATCGGGGGGGGGGGGGGGGGGTTGGTCGGCGGCTATCCTTTGTGCCCGTCTCCTCTTATGGTTTTCTTTGATGATGCTGGCTCCTGTTTCTTCTGGCTTGACTGGGTGCAATCCTTATAAGGACTTTTTATTTGTTATGTGTACCTCCTTTTTGTGTATTGGTCGTAGGAGCTTTTCGATGTTGTCATTTTCCTCCTTCTTGCGCCTGTTTTAATTTTCGATAAAGAGGTTATGTTTTCTTTCGCAGTCTTCCTCCGTGGACAGCCATGGGTTGATCTCTCCGTATTCTAAATAGTTCCTGAATCCGGTCTCACAGTCATAGATTCTATCTGGGTATTGTATCGGTTGCCCTCTGAGTTTCTTGGGCTTCTTCTTTTCTTTTTCTTCCCAGCGGATTCTGAATTCCTTGTTCGCGAGTTCCTCTTCAATTGTCTGCTCCCTTGCCGATTCTAGCAGCTCCTCCAAGGTAGGTCCCCGGGATCTCTCCATGCCGTTCTCAGGGTGCTCATCTCGGTTTTCTTCGGATGTCTGGCGAGATATTGGTTTCCTCTTGGATGTTTTGGGCGTCGTGGCTGGGCTGCCGGCTTTAGCTTGCAGTTCAGGCTCGGTCTCTTGGTTTTCATCTTGCGGTTTCTCTGTGGTTTCTTGTATGGCTTCTGTTGGTTTCTTTTGGAAAAGTTCCATTTCAGCTTTCTGTAGTTCTCGCTCTTGTTTAATGGTTTGTAGGATTTCTTCGTTCTCCTTCTTTATCAGTGCCATATGTTCCACTTCTTGCTTGATGTTTTGATGGATCTCTTTTATTTAGCCAGCAGTTTCTTATTGTCGCTGGTCGGAGTCAGCGTCTTAAGTGCGTTGACTTGATTCTGCAGCTCATCTTGACTTGCTTCTTCAGCTCGTCTATCTGGTTTTGCAGTTGATCTCTTTCAGCTTGTGATATACCCGCGGCTGTAGTCGCACCTCCGCATTGCGTCCTTATATGGTGTCTTTGTGTTGATGGCGAACTTTAAGACGTCTCTGTGTCTTTGAAGGTACGGACAGCCTAAGTATCTTGCTCCATGCTTGCCCAGGCAGTTGGCGCACTTTCTTTTGTTGTTGGGTGCTCGGAAGTCCGTGTCCAGCTTGGCCAGCGGACACTCCTTGAAGGCGTGGTGATCGGCGCAGTACCGGCAGATTTCCGTCTTACTGCGACATGCTGCTCTGCTGTGGCCGGCCCTCTGGCATCTGGAACATTGATTGACTCTTGGGATGAATCTCTCTGGCTGTTGTATTTTCTTGTTGGTTGAAACTGTGGTCGGCATTTCGCTGCCCTCCGTCGTCACCACTGCCAAGGTTGTAGGTATCTTGGAGTAGGTGAGGAGCCGCTCCGCCTTCAAGAATCGGATGTGAAGATTCTCTTCTCGTAGCTGCTTCAGAATTTCTTCGTCTGATAGCTCCACTTGGATACGCTTGACAACCTACTTGCTTGCCTGTAAGTCGGTGTTTCCGTCTCTGGTGTCTTTCTCCTCTCTCTGCTTCTCAGTAGGTTTGGCTCTTGTTTGTGGTGGGTTGTCGTCGTCCTTCCTCGTGGTAGCTTCGTTAGAGTTTGCTTGAGGTTCTTGTTGTTTGCTGCAGCTCACAGGTAGATTCTCTCCGCTCGTCTTCTTGTCGGCTGCCACGCTGCACATCTTGGTTGCCACGTGTCTTTTGGTGTTCTTGCCAGGTGCAATTTTCCCCTGTATCAGGCTTCTTGACTTGTTCAGGTGACTAGCTTGATAGCGCTCGCAGTTGCGAATGACCAAAGGCCGAGATCTCTGGAGAAACATAAACGCCTGCACCAGCTGGTAAGACGCTTAATAATGATGCTTATTATTATTTGTGTACATTATTTCGATTAGTTTAGTAGTTTATTCCGTATCAAAGACCCTCTTATTGAAACCCAGTTGAGATGACAATTATACTGATATAAGAGTAGTATATTAAGGTTTCCAGGCACATATGTTTTTGGAGGCTGAAGGCTGATAGGGTTTATGAAGGAAATATGGGGCAAATTGTCGACTCGGCTCCAGAATCTGGAGGCTGATAGGTTTTATGAAGGAAATATGGGGAAAATGTCGACTCGGTAAAAAAACTTTTTGGGTGGGAACGGTTTTTTGACGGGTGTGAAAGTAATTAAGGTAAAAGTATTCGGTGGGAATAGAAAAGTTGTAAGTACGGATGAGGGAGGGCTGTAAGTTACGTAGGGTATATGAATGTGTTAGTATGCGTGGTGTAGTGATGTATAAACAAGGGTGTGATGGGTCGTGGTTTCTACTCATGGGTTGGATATATTTTGGTTACGTATATGAATGTGTCTGTTCGTGGTGTAGTGATGTATAAACAAGGGTGTGATGGGTCGTGGTTTCTACTCATGGGTTGGATATATTTTGGTTACGTATATGAATGTGTTAGTATGCGTGGTGTAGTGATGTATAAACAAGGGTGTGATGGGTCGTAGTTATACTCGATGAAGTAAGAGATGGTTACTATCATCTGAACAGTGTGATAGTAGTGAAGGTAAAGGGTGGTATATTCACTACCATCATTACAAAGGAAATCTTATAAAGTTATAATGGGTATGGTAGTAAGGGGTGGGTATTAGTGATCAAGTAGGAGTGATATAGGGGTGGTCATAAATGTAATAAGAGGTGTTCGCAGTTACACACTGGTCAACCAGTGGTCAAGCAATGGTCAAGTAAGGGTCAAGTAGTCAAGTAAGGAAGTTTTAGGGAAAAGTGATTATAATGATATGGTGGTGATTAAAGAGTGGTACATTAGTGGTCAAGCAGTGGTCAAGCAGTGGTCAAGTGGTCAAGTAAGGAAAATTTTAGGGAAAATTGGTCGTAGTGACATGGTAATGCTTAAATTAGTGGTAAATTAGTGATCAAGTAGTGGTCAAGTAGTGGTCAAGCAGTGGTCAAGCGGTTGTTAAGTCAGGAAAATTGTAGGGAAATTTCAGGGAAAAGTGATTGTAATGATATGGTGATGATTAAAGAGTGGTAAATTAGTGGTCAAGCAGTGGTCAAGCAGTGGTCAAGTGGTCAAGTGAATAAATTTTAGCGGAAAGTAGTTGTAGCGACATGGTGATGCTTAAAGGGTGGTAAATTAGTGGTCAAGTAGTGGTCAAGTAGTGGTCAAGTAGTGGTCAAGTGGTCGAGTGACCACTTAAATTGTAGAGGACGATGTGCCTAAGATTATGGTAGTGATTAAAGTGATCGATGACGTGGTCAAGCAGTGGTCAAGCAGTGGTCAAGTAGTCAAGTGACCACTTAAATTGTAGGGGAAAGTACGTATAGTGCAATGGTGGTGGGTAAAGTGAGGAAGAATCAATAGTAGTGATAATAGTACTACCAATATTATCGACAAGAATATTAGCTGGTACGTTATTATTATACTATATTTTTGTGGGGTGTGTAAAAATCATACAAAGAGGGTCATACAAACACAAAGAGGATCACACAAACACACATACAAATACAAAGACAACCAAACATACACATAAAGAAAGACAAGCACAAAGACACACCCATACCATTACTACTGTCACAACAACAGCTATACACAAGTACACACCCATAGTCAAATAAACAACCACTCAAGTACGAACACAAAGACAACCATACACAGACACACCCATCGCCAAGGATTACTACTGTCATCACGACTATACACACTTGATACACTTGTACATACAGACCTACAAGCACACAAAAACACACCCAAACCATTACTACTGTCATCACAAGTACACACAAGTACACACCCATAATCAATTACACAAATACACACCTACTACAAACTCAAAGACAAACCATACCATTACTACTGTCATCACAAGTACACACAAGTACACACCCATAGTCAATTACACAAATACACACCTACAAACAAAAACACACAAAGACAAAGACAACCAAACACACGTACAGATTCAGAAGTACAGACAAACCATACCATTACTACTGTCACAACAACAACTATACACAATTACACAAATACACACCTACTACAAACTCAAAGACACACACCCATACCATTACTACTGGTACCACAACCATACACACATACAGACACCTATAAACAAATACATACACAAAACGTGTCCCTACAAGAATATCACATACCCCTTTTGGTAAAGAACGCGGATGTCCGAGACAGCCCCTACGTCATCAACCCCATATGCAAAAGTCATTAAGTATGAGTCATCGGTGTGTAGGGAAGCAGGCGTGAGAATAGCTTGTCTAACTGCCACGTCAGCTACGTCGTGTGCAGAACCAGTGTATAAAATAGACGGCGTCTCTTGTGAGCACAGTACCAGTTCACGGGCTGACTTGGCTATCTACAGAGTTATTTTTTAAATCAGGCTGGTGTGAGCAGTGTTCGTGTAGTAAGCAGATATTGTTCACGTACTGACTTGGCTAGCTACATCGGTGAAACAGGTTGGTGTGAGCATTGTTCGTGTAGTAACCAGCTATTTTTCACGTAGTGACTTGGCTAGCTACAGCAGTGAAACTTGGTGTGAGCCTTATTCGTGTCGTTGGCCTCTGATAAAACAGTGAAACATTGTATACACCAGAACATTTTTTGGGATTGTAAGAAAGCGAAAGTGTGACTTGTGACCAGTTTATCAATATGACCACCAGATCTACTTTCACGTGTTCAGTGTGCGAAAAAGCCTATTGTGATAAGTATACCCTTAATCGTCACATTCGGACCATTCACGAGGGGAAAGACCAAATATATCCCTGTCAGTTATGTGATAAGGTGTATACTACGATGACTGGACTAAAAAAAACATAAACGAACACATCATCAACCATATATGGATACATCAATTACTTCACCTACCTCTACAACGACGACGATACCACCAATAGCATCATCACACCAGCTGAACACACCACCTGAATATGGTCAGATTCCTCGTAGTATAAGTCAAGTACCACACCGCTACCGATGTTCAGTGTGCGACAAAGACTTCCGTGATGGGAATAATCTTAATCGTCACATTTGGACCATTCACGAGGGGAAAGACCAAATACATACCTGTCATATCTGTGGACAACGTTTCAACAGAAAAGACAATCTACAAAAACACATACGAATACGTCATCACCGGCCTATGGATACATCAGAACCAGATACGATACCACCAACAACTTCGACGACACCACCAAATGAGACCAATATAACTAACAGTCAGATACAACCAGACGAGAATATTCTTGAACAACTGGTAGAAGACGAAGTGAGCATCTTAGCAGCCGGAGAACCAGAGACACTACACATCCTTCCATCAGATATTCAACAAATATATAGAGAAAATTGGGAAGCTATCAGGACACATCACAAGATTAACAAGTATTTATCGACATACACCTTCTTTATTAGCCCGGAGATACAATACCCTATCAAATGGACAGAAACATTGTATAAGATTTTCAATGCTCAAATTAGTCGCTTTAAGATCAACTTTAGCTTTCATCTAGTGTTACGACATAGAGAAACACAAGATCTTAGATTCTATCATGCATCATTTAACAATTCTTCTGTTTTAGAATTTCCAGCGCTAATAAATAACAGACACGACTTTGACGCCTTCCTTACAACACTTCACGAACATGACATTCATTCCTACGCCATCCAACAACGTACAGACACCAAATATACACTAGAGACAGTAACTGGGATATGTTTTTACCTCTTTCATATCCCTGACTTTCCTATAGGTTGTTGGTTAGGCGACATACCACTACATATTACACAAAACAAAGCCATCAACACACTACAACGTATGCAGGGTAACAAAATGTACACATATAACTATTGTTTCTTTAGATCCCTAGCATTATTCAAAGGCGGGAACATAAACAGACTTCAGAAACATACCAAACGCTTAGTTAATGAGTGGGCAGAACATCAGCATATAGAGTCTATACGTAGTTTTCCTGGTATTAAACTACTTCAACTCACCAGTTTGGAACAATGTTTTGGCATTAATATAGATATTTTCGAATACAACGAAAACCAAGCCTTAGTCCCAAAACTTAGAGGGAGTGGGAATTATGAGACCACATTAAGACTATTATTGTTTAAAGACCATTTTATGTATATTAAAGATATTGACAACTTAGCTCGTTCATTTAATTGCTCCACAACGTGGGAAATTATGGCCGAGGTGTAGTAGAATGGAGAGACATTCGAAGACATGCACTGGAGGGGAAACCAAGACTCGGTATAAAGGAGGGGTCTACAATCCAACAGAAACAGTATGGGAATTAATTGCAGAGCAAGGTATTTCGGTCGATACAGCGTACGTGTACCCATATAGGATTGCCTATGATTATGAATGTTATTTTTCTAGATCCAAACTACCTAACGACAGAGAGTCTACTAAATATTTAGCAAAACATATTCCAATGTCCTGTTCAGTAGCATCCAATGTACCTGGATTTGAGAAGCCTGTTTGTTTTATTTCAACTGGTGATCCCCAAGACTTGATTAATAGAATGGGTGATCATCTACATGCAGTAGCATCGAAAGCATATGAATGTTTGCGTGGTAAATTTAGTGGAGTGTATAGAAAGTTGGGTGAGATGAATCAGTCAACGCTGACGAGTAAGTTAGATGGGTACTTACAACAGATCCCTGTGATAGGATATAACTCTGGTAAGTATGATTTAAATATGATTAAGCCATATTTGATCTCATACTTTACTACATCAGAAGGGTCTTCGCTCAAATATGTAGTTAAAAGAAATAATAATTTTATGTGTATTGCCACTGATCAGTTGAAATTCCTAGATATCAGTAATTATTTAGCAGTAGGATTCACCTACTCAAAATACTTAGCGGCGTATGGTGTTGAGGAGACCAAGGGATATTTTCCTTATGAATTCATAACAGATTTAGACAAACTAAAAGAAACAAAGTTACCACCTCATACAGCTTTTTTCTCAAATCTTAAAAACCGTAACATTTCCGAAGCAGAATACACAGTTTGTCAGAAAGCTTGGGCCGATAATAAGATGACTACATTAGAAGACTTTCTCGTGTGGTATAACATCAAGGATGTTGGTCCATTTAACAAGGCTTTAGATGCACAAGTTACTTTTTACACAGAGTTAGGTGTAGACATGTTTAAGGACGCCGTTTCTGTCCCAGGGGTTACTCTAAAGTATCTCTTTAAGACCCTCCCCAAGGAGGTAGTATTCTCGTTATGTTCCAAGAAGGAGGAGAAGTTACACAAGATGTTACGAGACAATATAGTGGGTGGGCCGAGTATTATTTTTCATCGTTACCACGAGGCCAATCAGACCCGTATCAGGGGTAATAAATCAGTAAAAAGTATTAAAGGGTATGATGCGAATGCTTTATACCTATGGTCTCTTATGCAAGATATGCCATCAGACTTCCCTACTATTAGATATAAAGAGGATGGGTTCAAAGCCCATAAGGTAAACAGGTATATACAAAAGTGTAGAGCATGGTTAGCGTGGGTCTCTCATACCCAGAACATATCCTTGAAGACACAATTTAATGGGGGTGAAATGCGGCTAGGCGATCGATATATCCGCGTAGATGGGTGGGAAAAGAAGAGTAAGATAGCTTATCAATTCCATGGGTGCTTATTTCACGATCACCCAAGCTGCCCTCTAACCAAGGGAAAAACTATTAACCCCGTCAATAATAAACCATTGGTGGAGTTATTTAAGAAGACACAAGAGATTCGTGGTTATCTGGAGACTGTCGTTAAAATTACAGTAATAGAAATGTGGGAATGTGAGTGGGAGACCCTAATCAAGACTGATAGAAATATTAAAACATTCATAGACACGAATTTTCCATTCGTCACACCATGGTTTGGGCGCTTCCCCATAACAATGACTAAGATTCTCGGTGCTGTAAAAGATGAGAGTTTGTTTGGGTAGATAGAGTGTGATATCCACGTGCCACCCTCTCTCAGAGACCATTTTTCAGAAATGTCACCTATCTTCAAAAAAAATAGAGGTGGGTAGAGAGCATATAGGTAAGTTTATGTGTGAGTACGCTGAATCACATAACTTGCTTACACGACCACGTCGCACATTAATAGGTAGTTATATTGGGGAAAAGCTCCTGTTGACCACACCCTTATTAAAATGGTATCTGGAACATGATCTAGATGTCACTGAAATATATCAGGTGATTGAATATAAACCTGTTCGTTGTTTTAAACAATTTGGGGATACAGTGTCTGATGCCAGACGTGAGGGAGACAGACACACCACCGAGACTATTACGGCAGAAACAATGAAGTTGTTAGGTAATGCCGCTTACGGCAAAACTCTAACCAATAAGGCCAAACATACTGATGTCTCCTACTGTAAGGTTGAAGACACGACGAAATTCGTAAATAATCCCTTGTTTAAGAAAATGACCTGTCTTACTGACGACGTTGTTGAGGTCGAGACAGTAAAGAAGAGAACTGTCTGGGATCTACCTCTACAGATTGGTTTTTTCGTTTATCAGTATGCCAAATTAAGAATGTTGGCTTTCTACTACGACTTTCTAGACAAATTTATCTCTAAAGACGACTTTCAGCTTTGTGAAATGGACACTGACTCTTTATATTTGGCCCTTAGTGTCGACTCACTCTCCGAAGTAGTTAGACCACACCTACGAGAAGAATATGACAGAGTCTATAATCAGTGGTTCCCGTCTGAAACCTGCCCTGTTCATAGAATTACCCCTAGTACTGATACCTGTAAGGATTGCCAGACTATCAAAGCCTATAAAAAGAGAACCCCCGGGCTTTTCAAGTTAGAGTACGAAGGGAAGGGGATGGTCTCGTTATGTAGTAAGACGTATATTTGTGTCGGCGATTATGATAAAGTCAGTACCAAAGGTCTGACTAAGACCCACAACATGCACCTAAACAAGGACACATTTTTAGAAGTACTCACTACTCAAACACCGAGTGGGGGAACCAATATAGGCTTCAAAACACAAGACTCTTCTGTATATACATACACACAACACAGAGATGCTCTATCTTATTTGTATATAAAAAGAAAGGTTGCCAGTGATAATATATCGACTATGCCATTACTTATTTAATTGATTAAAACAATTATTATGGTCGTATGTTTCTTCCTGAATGGTTTTTGTTTCAAATTATAATTAATGTTATATTTTATAGACGCTGGGTGGAAATCCCTCGTCTGCCCGTTTCATAATCATATGTACATGTGTTATGGTCGTATGTTTTTCCTGAATGCTTTTTTGTTTCAAATTATAATTAATGTTATATTTTATAGACGCTGGGTGGTAATCCCTCGTCTGCCCGTTTCATAATCATATGTACATTTGTATTATGGTCGTATGTTTTTCCTGAATGCTTTTTGTTTCAAATTATAATTAATGTTATATTTTATAGACGCTGGGTGGTAATCCCTCGTATACGTTTGGGTGTTTTTCTCATTAAAAGTTGGTATGAGCCCTGCTTTGGCATGTTTAGTGACTCGTTGGTCTTGGTTGTATTTGAATGTGTGTGCGAGGTTGTGTATCTGTCTATTTGATTCTGTGTATGGCTGCACTCGTGTCTGTTTCATTGTGTGCGCGGTTGTATTTGACTATATGGTGCTTCTATACTCACTCGCAGATATAACACTGGCCCATATGACAACGAAGCTACTACACCCCTAATATTCTGTTCTATCACACTTCAACTATCTCTGACTAGAACCAACTAACTAATGTGGGTTACCTTTCTTCAAGAAACGAGAAGTACTGAGATCGTGTGAGGTCTTGTTTCTCACGCTCGGGGGTAGCGTGATTAGTTTTCCAGACGTTCACCGGCGCCAAGCTACTCTGGATTCAGGGGAAAATATATTAGTACTGATCCTACACGTCTGTCTGTTATTCTCATTATCATAGTCTTGTAGCCAACTATCTGTTGGTAGAATCTCGACTTCGCACGACATGAAGAAGACTGATTAGTTTTCCAGATGTTCACTGGCGCCATACTACTCGGGAAACAGCGGGTGCTGTTAGTAACGGCCGTATACGTTTGGTTGTTTTTCTCATTACAAGTTGGTATGAGCCCTGCTTTGGCATGTTTAGTGACTCGTTGGTCTTGGTTGTATGTGAGTGTGTGCGCGATTGTGTATCTGTCTATTTGATTCTGTGTATGGCTGCACTCGTGTCTGTTTCATTGTGTGCGCGGTTGTATTTTAGATTCGTTATACTTGTGTGTGTGTGAATCTAAAATGGCCCTGATTGTATGGTTGATGTCTGGTGTATACTTGTATGGTTGTCGTTGTGTTTGTGTTTATGTATTTGTTATAGACAAGGAGACTCGTGTAGACGCTGATATATCGCCTAGAGGAACAGTTCAAGCACCTGGAACCGTATTGACACCGGGTGATCTGCGGGCCCGATCGACATACCAATTTACACCGGACATCAACCACTCTACGACCCCCCTCACTATATTACTAAGCCCAGACTCTTTTTTCAGATTATATCCTCTTATTATAAACATCGCTATATCGACCCCTAATACCCCCTTACCACCATACCCTTCTTTATAAGCTTTTCAGTGAAGAACCCACACTTGCAGTTACTACCACCTATAACACCACCCCGGCGGCCTCTTTTATCCCTAAGACGAGAGAATGCCTTCGTATTACACCACGACCCTGATTGTTTCATTGTTGAACCCATTCCCCCGCTAGTAATAATTACCATCGATTAATTCATAGGTGATTTTACTATTCGTTTCCATTCACCTTCTATTATTAATAACCACAGGCACGTCAGACCTCTACAGGACCACTCATCTATCTATAATAACCAGCTGATCCCCTTTAGGGGTCGTACTCCTTTTTTAATGTATGGGTCGTAAACCTTTTTTTAAGAGTAGTTTGATGTTGTATACCAATAAAAACACTTGAAAATATTACTTTTTTGTTTTTACTTTTGTCTCTGTGTTTTACTGTGTCAGACTCCTACAACCCTCTTTTTGTTCAGTAACCAACTACACCTCTTTTGTTCAGTAACCAGCTACACCTCTTACTTCGTCGAGTATAACCACGACCCATCACACCCTTGTTTATACATCACTACACCACGAACAGACACATTCATATACGTAACCAAAATATATCCAACCCATGAGTAGAAACCACGACCCATCACACCCTTGTTTATACATCACTACACCACGCATACTAACACATTCATATACCCTACGTAACTTACAGCCCTCCCTCATCCGTACTCACAACCTTTCTATTCCCACCGAATACTTTTACCTTAATTACTTTCACACCCGTCAAAAAACCGTTCCCACCCAAAAAAATTTTTTTACCGAGTCGACATTTTCCCCATATTTCCTTCATAAACCCTATCAGCCTCCAGATTCTGGAGCCGAGTCGACAATTTTCCCCATATTTCCTTCATAAACCCTATCAGCCTTCAGCCTCCAAAAAAATATGTGCCTGGAAACCTTAATATACTACTTATAAGGGCTAGCTGATACTAAAAGCTACAAGTGCCTGCACTGTGTGCATTTCAATATTCGAAACGAAGAACACCTCCCTGAAAGCTAATTCGACAGTATGCCGACAAACCTACAGCATAGCGCGTCGTAAATAGGACTTAGATCAATGAAACTTGTAGAAGAACAAATACACGAAACGAATTTTCAGTAATACGCTTTCCCGCTTAACATTCAGAACGAAGAAGAATAAGCAATATCACATTTCTGCCTCTTGTATTTATCTGCTCAGGATGTCTTTGATGTTCTTCCTATGTCCACAGTTTTGTTGATCTGCCTCTGTTTCGTCTTTCATGAATCAATCCAACTACTGTACTTTCTAAAGGACTGTATTTGTTCTTGCACAAAACGAAATCGATCGTAAGAGCTATATTGATCCAGTCCTGACATAAGGAAGAGAATCATGGATAATTGGTGAGGAATTATGCTAGGATGTGATTTTATAGAAGAATAATGAGAACACAGTGGGTGGATAGAAAAAGTAATGAAGATGCCCTAAAAAAAAGTTATCTTACAAAGAGAAACTCGCATCAGAAGATGGTAAATCACATTTTTGGGCATGCCACGAGGAATGGAGGTCACGAGTATTTCGTCACAACGAGACAAATGGAGGGGCGGAGAGGCAGTGGAGACTAAGAAAGAAGATGTTGGACAGTTTAGTTTGACATCATGGCGTAGAAGAACATCGGTATAAGAAATAATTGGTTGTATTCGATACAGAAGGTTACGGACAGACATGATCACCAAAGCCACACGCGTGAAGACTGTACAACCATAGGAAGAACAATTCACATAAGTGGGGCTTTGGTAATGGTGGTAATTGCGAATCCGTTCTAGAATGAAACGTTCCACATGATGATAATAACGATAATGTTGTGATGATGCTGATGATGTTGGTGATGATGATGTTGGTGTTGATGATGATGATGTTGTTGATGATGATGTTTGTGATCATGACGATGATTATGTTGGTGATGATGATGATGATTATGATGTTGATGAAGATGATGTTGGTTGTGATGATGTTTGTGATGATGATAATTATGATGTTGATGATGATGTTCATGATGATGATGTTGGTGATGATGACGATGATGATTATGGTGATGATGATAATTATGATGTTGGTGATGATGTTGTTGGTGATGAAGATGTTAGTGATGATGATATTGGGGATGATGATGTTGGTGATGTGATATTTGTGATGATGATAAGATTGGAATGCAACAGGTCTGCTACATTTTTATTACTTTCTATTCGAGTGTTGACAAAAGACACGCTTCTTTAACACCGAGTTCGCAGCAAGGTTTCACAGGGCATCAAATTAGTCTTTCATTTGCAAGAGAAAAGAATATGGCGACAGCAAGCCAAGCGCTGAATGTTCCCAGGATTGCGCAATTGCACGCTCAGGTATGTTGACCTGAGAAGAATGAGAATAACAGTGCTTTATCATGTGGCTGTTTCCTGTGCTGTTAGTATGTACTGAGACAAAACTGTCGGGTCCTTCTAGCTTAAGTCAGGTACTGATCTATAACAGGAGTTTGTGGAGGTGGAGGCAAGGGCTCTCATAGCCAGGTGGTTTATCGCAGAAACACGTTTGTTTTAGACAGAAGGATTTTGGATTGTATTTGATAGATATTGGTAGATCCGCGTCTAGGCAAGCAAGCAGGATAACTAAATAGACAGACATACAGACAAACGGATAGACAGACGGATGGATGGTGCATGCATGGATGGACGGACAGACGGACGAAAGGACGGACGGACTGTAGGAAGGACGGACAGACGGAGGGCCGGACGGATGGATATACAGACAGACACAGAGACAGACAGACGGACGGACGGAGGGGTGGATGGAATTTTGGACAGACAGACAGACAGACAGATAGATAGATAGATAGATAGATAGATAGATAGATAGATAGATAGATAGATAGATAGATAGATAGATAGATAGATAGATAGATAGATGGATGGATGGATAGATGGATGGACGGATGGATGGAAGGACGGATGAGCAGATGGATGGATGGATGGATGGATGGATAGATAGATAGATAGATAGATAGATAGATAGATAGATAGATAGATAGATAGATAGATAGATAGATAGATAGATAGATAGATAGATAGATAGATAGATAGAAAAGATGATGTATGTATAGAATAGATGGATACATTGGTAGATGCATGGATGGATGGACAGACAGCAGGATGGATGAATGGATAGATGGATGAATGGACATAATGCGGGATGGATTTAAGAATTTTGGATGGATGGATGGATGGATGGATGAATGGTTCTATTGATGAATGAATGGATGGTTGTTAATCCATAGTTGAGTGTGTAATACCAATCGTATTCTAAATAGTATAAAGAAAGTATCTCTCAATGAAGGTCTATTTCTCATAAGTATAATGACTTGATTTGCCATTAAACGTCTTGTTCTCGATAGTATAACAATTGGGCCTGTCAAGAAACGACTTGTTCTTGATAGTATTGCGACTGGATCTGTCAATAAAAGTCTTGTTTTCAATATTGTAAGGACTGGATCTGCCTATAAACGACTTATTCTATATAGTTTAAAGACATAATTTGTCAATAAACGTCTTATTCTCAATACCATAACCACTGTATCTGCCAATAAACGTATATTTCTCGATAGTATAACGACTAAATCTTTCTATAAACGACTTGTAATATAAGAAAACACAGACCTCTTATCGTTGGTGTTTTAGTTAATTAGAATGAATAAATTCACAAACAATCTACCACTACGGCAACATTATCGTTATTCATTCCATGACTCATCGAACTACAAACCATCCTACAGCTGAACATTGGTACTCGTGTTTACCAGAACATAAAGTAAAGCAGTTTTAAACATGGGGAAAAACTCAACTGCTGAGTCGCGTGAACGAAATCTAACACAGATGCGATTATAACTTATCTTTCCACCACATTTCGACATAAAGATTACAGAGACACATTTGTTGACGTAGTAAAATGGAATCAAGCCATATATTCATTTGTAATATATGCTAGTACAGATTTCACTTACAATATATGGTAGTACAGACTCATCGATGTGTGTTAAAAAAATAAAAAATTTAGTTGCACGTCCTTTACAGGACGCCGCAGTCAACCGCAGCATTTGTTGGCTGTTTGTGATCTCTTGGAAAGTTTATGTTAAGTAGTTTGCTATTGATTTCTGGGCGACCGGCACCCATACCATTTTATTTTTAAAAAAAAACAACGCAAAGCGGTCTGCTGCTAAATCGCCCGTAGCTGTGTTTCGAACGCGGCATCATTAAATCCATCGCCAAGAAGCCGGAATAATAAGAAGTAAAATAACGGGTTCTTATTACACACCTTAACTCGTAGTGGGCAATAGGAGTTGGACCTATACATGTACGCGAAGTGGCACTCACTGGGTGATGTGGCCTGTATCACGTGGTCAATCTGTACTTAATAAGACAGATTCTGGTACCCATTATAGGCTGAGTCGACCAAGGACATGGGTCTAATTTTGAAATTCGAATCCGCGCTGCTGTGAATAGTACACATGATTATAGGTTTTGGAAAAGGGAGGGGGCATATTAATGTTGTCATCATTCTTGCAACACTTTTTAATGTCGCGGGATACGTTATGAGTTCATGAATCATAATTATTGCTAATACCGTGTAGTAAGTCCTTTGTTTCACCTCGGTTTCATCTAGGCTATCTGAAAAGACTGAATCATTCACCATTTCCCTGCCACAAGCATATTCATGCCCGTGGTGACTTTAATGCTCCTTACTCCCCATGGTGTTCGCCTTCTCCTGTTTCGTCTTTCAAGAACCTTACCTCCAATTACTGTTCTTTGTAAACCACTGTGACGTTTGATATGGCCAAAGAATGTCAGTTGTTTTAGACATAATGATATTTATGAGTCATTTTTCTCCAATGTTAAAATTTTAATGGAATGTCATCACTATTGTTCTTCTTGATCCGCGATTGTCTAAGAATTATTCTGTAAGATTTAAGTTTAAAAGCCCTGATTTACTTGATATATTGTTCCTGACTTGAAACTTAGAGCCACATCCGAACGTTGGCAGATGAAAGATGCATGTTTTCAAAATTACTTCTATTTGTTTGTAGTTTGGTGATTAAATTAATTAGAGAAACTAGACGCAGGGAGTCGAGAATTGTTGATACCCTATGAGGAGAAAATAGCTAGAAACCTTAGTGACATTTGACAAAATTGTTGGGAAAATTGGAAAAGGAGGGGGGGGGGAAATTACATGGAAGCCTTAACCAAATAGCGTAATCAGTACAAGAAGGCAAACCGTATCCAAGACTCTATTGAACGCTGGCGACGGCGAACCTTTACCACCCACGCTTATCCACATGTCATATGGTGATGGTCATGATAATGAAATTTATTTCTTTGTGACCAATTGGACGTGAGTCAAGGTTAATCCTTTACAGATAAGGCACATGTGATGAATTATTACCCCAAAACAGAGTAAATAGCTGTAAACGTTACTAGAATAAGCTCAAAGGTGATCCCCGGTCACGTGAAAGTCACGAGCTTAATAATATAGTCTCCATATTTCACAGTGTTAATTCCTGTAAGTTATGACACAAAAAGCCCGCTCCGTGGCGAAGGAATTACGCCGTGGTGCCCAGTAATTTCCTTATGTGAAGTAAGTTACATAGTGGAACGCACGTGTTCAGAGTTGACGTCAATAATTACTGCAAAACATGTTTCATCGCCTGAATTCAACACATATTCGCCAAAACGTCAATTAAATTTCACCGTTTTCCACGATTTCAGTTGCTGTTGAACCTATCAAAGACACATTTCTTGGGTGGGAGTAAATATAAAAAGGCAGGAAAAAATATGATAACTATGCAACATATACTTTTTTCAGAAAAGCTGAACTGAATGAGGCCAAACATTTGTGAGCGCACTATACCTAAACTGAGCAATGCCATCTGCTCTGGCACCTACCACAAGCGTCAAACAAAACGTCAAGCGAACATGTCCTAGGGCAGCGTGTTTGTAAACATACCAACGGTAGGTAGACTGGTGGGAGCTCGATGGAGCTGTCTGTCTGTCTGTCTGTCCTGTCTGTCTGTCTGTCTGTCTGTCTGTCTGTCTTTCTGACGGTCGGTCGGTCGGTCTGTCTGTCTGTCTGTCTGTCTGTCTGTCTGTCTGTCTGTCGGTCGGTCGGTCGGTCGGTCGGTCGGTCGGTCGGTCGGTCGGTCGGTCTGTCTGTCTGTCTGTCTGTCTGTCTGTCTGTCTGTCTGTCTGTCTGTCTGTCTGTCTGTCTGTCTGTCTGTCTGTCTGTCTGTCTGAATTAGATTGCACATAATAGTAGCCATACGTGCAGGAGAAATAGCAAAACATCAAGAGACTTTTCAACTGGCAGTGATGAGCGATCTTATGCAAATGATGATGATATTCCAAGATAAATCCTCAATTTCTAGATGAATCCCCAAAACCACTATTCTGTCCTGATACCATAGAAATGTCGAGTGCTGAGTGTTTTCACCCGCTCCGTGGCGAGTGGCTTACGGACGCAGTTCGTTATCCAGAATATCCGCGTTCGAAACACAGCTGTGTTGGTTTTTATGAAATGGTATGGTGCGGGTCGTTCAGAAAGCAATGACAAACTGCTGAACGGTAAACTTGTCCAGGAATCACGAACAGCCAAATATGATGGGGTTGACTGCTACATCCTGTAAAGGACATGCAACTGACTTTTTTAACTATGAAGAATCCGATTGCTAATGATAACCAATATCCGGATATATCCTTGAATACGCTGAGCTGGACAAACATCTTAGATAAGATCAGTTGTCACCGTCACACTAAATGTCGGCTGCAATGGATCACTTCAACTCTTTGTCATCTAGCAAGATGGTGAAGTCAGACATTCACTTCCCAGTCCATGTTTTGATGATATCATGTCATGTACATTGCCTGCTTGTCTTCCTCTTTCACGTTTGTCTCTCTATTGCATGTTTATCTCCCTGCTGATTGATTGTCCGTCAATTGCTTGTTTGTCTTTCTCTTGCACGTTTGTTCTCCTCTTGCAAGTTTGTCCCCCTCTTGCACGTTTGCATTCCTCTTATATATTTATTTTTTTTAAATCAAATATTCATCTTCCCTTTTGCATAGTTGTCTTCTTTATATATAATATTTATCTCGGCATGCATATTTATATTCTTTGTATATATTTATGTTCCTCTTGCATACTTGTTTTCCTATTATATATGTACCGTCCTCTTACATATGTATCTTCCTCTTACATATATGTCTATCTCTGTTTCTTCTGCTCTTATATGTTTATCTTTCATATTACCTTAAAAAAATTTTCCTTACCAGATTTGTATCTTATTGGGAGCGGCAATAGCACAGTGGTTAGCACATCGCCTTCCTGCCATGTGGTCATGTGATCGAATCCCCACTGAGAAGAGTGTTGCGTAATTCAAGAACATAATATAAATTGATACTTTGTTTTAAGACGGACTACAAGGCGATGATGGTGACAGTAGAACAATGGCGAAGTCTTATTGCATCACTCGAGTTGTATGGGATCCCCAACGGCTTGTAGTTAAGTTAACCGGGAGTTCTTTAAGGTGTAAGCTATGATTATGTTAGCAGGAGGCCAAGGGTGGTTAGAATGCTTTATAAACTGGTATCTATTGACTACTGCAGAGGAAAATGCTGTTCTTATCTGGAGAGTAATAATCGACGACGTTCATATAGTATTATGGCATGCATTAAAATGCCCCAGTGGCTGCTAGTTTACAGATAAAACAAAATGGTATTAAAAGACACTGCCAATCAACACCTCCCACAACCAGCCAATCAATCAGTATTCCACTGATACAGTGTTTTGAGTCAAATTCTCCCCAACAGCGGGAATTTTCTTTCCGCCTACCTGGGCTTCCTGGTGAACTCGGTATAAAATACATACCAGGAAATTTCCAGGGAAAGTAAGGTAATGCTGGTCAGATCACCCATCGAATGATGATTGGACTTAAAATACAGGGATTGTGTTTATTTTCTCAATGGTGTTCAGAAACCAATGACGAACAAGTAAAATTAAATTGACTAGAAAATCACTAACGCCAAAACAATGCTGGAGTTGATTGTGACGTCCTGTAAAGAACAAATAACTAACTAGCTAACTAAGCACTACATACTTGATGGTGTGAAAAGGAGTTATTTTCTCTTATTTGTTACATTGATTGTATCTTGTTATATTAACACATGCAGGTTATTTGTCCAGTGATGATATCCTTCAGTAATTATCTTTAGATTCCCACTGTTTTTATAACTTCCATATACGTCATATATATATATATGGCATGGACGAGGCATGGACGAGACAGGAACACTGAGTTGATCCACGACTCTGGTGATCGAGTGAAATGGCGAGTCATGACCGCCCACGCTTTCCGGCATGGCACATGATTGATTGATTGATTGATACGCCACTTTGTCTATCCATGATAATAGCTCCTTTTCATTCTATATTTACAATTCACCGACATTCACTCTTTTTAGCATATAATATTCAATCCTAATGTGAAATCAGTGCCACTGTGGGTATTAGAAACACTAAAAGCGGCTACAAACGAAGATTACCAATAAACTAAAAACCCATAGCCCCAAACTTATTCAAATATTCAATTCTAACGTGACATAAATACCACAGTATGAACCAGAAGCACTGAGAACGAATAAAACGATTATCAGTAAGCTATATTCAGTGACCACTTTAGATGGCTACTGACATACAGGCATACATACCAACACAGATATAGATATAGATGGTGGAGACAAACAGGAAGACAGATCAACAGAGACGGACTCATTGACAGAGAGAGAGAGAGAGAGAGAGAGAGAGAGAGAGAGAGAGAGAGAGAGAGCAAGAGAGAGAGAGTGAGAGAGAGAGTGAGTGAGTGAGAGAGAGAGTGAGTGAGAGAGAGAGAGGCGAGAGAGAGAGAGAGAGAGAGAGAGAGAGAGAGAGAGAGAGAGAGAGAGAGAGAGAGAGAGAGAGAGAGAGAGGAGATTAACGCGGAACTAACTCGCACTGCAATGGGCTGCAGTTCTAGAATCGAATGTTGCTAATACTTTAGTAGACTGCCAGAGTAACTAACATTAAGTATTTATATTCAGCACATTCAGTAACTCTCGTCTGCGCAAAACAGAAGGACTTAATTGTTATGACAAGATCACCAACGTGGAGCATATTGAGACAACTAAACAAATGTCAGTGAGTCAAGCAACGGGGAAACGATGCTGGCGCTGGAAAGGGCCTACAATAAGAAGATATGAGAATAGTATAAATAGAATGCCATTTCTCTGGAAGAGAGTGCAGGAATGCTATATAGAACCTGTTTTGCTGTATGGCAGTGAATCTTGGAGTGTAAATGAACAAATTAGGAAGAACATGGAAGCAACAGAGATTTGGTTCCTGAGATGAATATTGCGAATTCCTTGGACTGTCAGAGTAACTAACAACGATTGCCTGAAAGAGGCTAATGAAACTAGAACATCATATACAATAATAAGAAAAGGACACACAGCTTTCTTTGGTCATGTGATGAGAAGAGAGGCATTGGAGAACATCGTGACAACTAGACAGATCATGGGGAAAAGAGGCAGAGGCAGACCAAAAGAAATTATGCTGGATGGACTGAGTCGGTGGCATGAAGGAATACTATCAACAGAGTTGATCCGCAACACCTAAGACTGATATTTGTGGAAAGACATAAACGCCTGTGCCAGTTGGCAGGGCACTTGATGATGATGAAGGTCTCAGTTGCTGAAACCTTTGCAGTAAAACATTGTAAATATATAGTAATTTATATCGATGTTTTAGAATGTCATATTAAGATTTAACATGTAAAATAGGAGCAGTTGACCACAAATTGGTAGCAAACAAGACTCGGAACAAGGGCAGACAATCCATAGAAAGCAAAAACATGGGCACATGCCGGCAGACAAAACAGCTTTGGGTTAATAATTATGAGCCCGAGACATCAAGACCCCAAGGAAATTATACGGTGAAGGATGAAAGAGATAGCACGGAGATGAATCTGGCAGGAAATAAGACTGGAGATGAGTGCTGATATAACGTCTCCCACATGTAGTAGACGCACTCACACAACTGTTTAGTACTTTGTGTATGACTTCAAACATCATTTGAAGATTATAATACCTCTCTCTTTATCTCTATAACTTTCTCATGTTACTCTCTCTCTCTCTCTGTCTCTCTCTCTCTCTCTCGCTCTCTCTCTCTCTCTCTTTCTATCAATCTCTTCCTCTACCCGCCTACCTACCTATCTACACGCCAACCTACCAACCTACCTACCTACCCACCCACCTACTTACTTATCTACCTATCCACCCACCCATCTATCCATCCATCCACCCATCCATCCATCCATCTACCTATCTACCTTCCTACCTACCTTCCTATCTATCTATCTATCTATCTATCTATCTATCTATCTATCTATCTATCTATCTATCTCTGCCTGCCTGCCTGCCTGCCTGCCTGCCTGTCTGTCTGTCTGTCTGTCTGTCTGTCTGTCTGTCTGTCTGTCTGTCTGTCTGTTGTCTGTCTGTCTGTCTGTCTGTCTGTCTGTCTGTTCGTCCGTCCTTCCATCTGCTCATTCATCTAACCATTCATCCAACCGTCAGTCCGTCCGTCCGTCCATCCGTCTGTCGGTCGGTAGTTCGGTCGATCGGTTGGTCGATCTGTCTGTCTGTCTGTGTCCAGCTGTGACAGTGCAGTTAACGTACTGGCTTAATAACATGACGGTCCAGACTCGATCCCCATTAATGACAGGAGCTTTTATCCTAGGTCGTCTCTCAGACTGATCCAGTTGCCTAAAATGGACACTTGGTAATTTTAGGAATTTTCTGTACATCCTGAAGTAATGACGACAATAAAGCTGACTGGTCATGCCATCTCACTCGGTCGTAACATAGTTACTAAAAAGTCTTACCACTTCGCTTCCATCTGTCGAAAGATTAAGCCTGCTTACACGGCTTATTAATGTGGACCTCAGTATCGCAGCGGATAGCACGCTTATCTACCGGCCCAGTGATCATGTATTCGAATCACTTTCGAAACGACGATTGTTGTTCATTGACCTGAGCTCACAAGTCGAATCCCTGTAAATATGGGTACCAGAATATTAACTGGAAAGTAAAAGCGGCTGATGTGATATTCACCATGTGATCCATCGAGTGTCGATTATTATGAAAGTATGGGAGGGGGGGGGGGGTAAAGCCATGCCCGATACCACTCATGACGTGAAGGGGATGTTAACTTTTTCGTTTGTCGTACTGATTTTGCCATGAAACGTCGCAGAGATTAGATAGATGTAAGTGTATGTTGTTTTGCTTGTCCTGCAACTTGTGCTAATATCATATGTGATTTCTTCAATTTCTCTTTCGCTCCATCTAGCCATCTCTTCCTGGGTTCTTGACTCGCCCTCTATCTTGATGCTCTCATGTTTACCCTAGGGCGATTAATCTCGCGTTACTGTAATCATTCATCACTACGAGCAACGTGCTCTGTTTGCGCGCACAACATTGAATCTCTTCTATCATACGATGTAATTCAAATTGAACAGATGCACATTGAATCATCCCGAAATGAAGCAATTCATGTGAACATAATTCAAACATCTTTATGTTTAGACTAGAGCCGAGCATGTACATCTGAGTTAACTGATTCATTGTTCATTCTTCTTTCAGCTATGTTAACATATTTGCATTGACTGCAGATCTAGCATTCCCTGACATCTAGTGGGTGTTACAAAGAGGCAAAGAAGCAATTCTCCCAGACGTATATCTCTTGGTCATCCATGGGAACTATTAGACAGTTGACAACAATAAGGAACAGAGACAAGAGAAACGATTTACCCATACAATGATAATAAATTACCGAATCACTCACTGGCACCTTGCCGTCTTGACAGACGATAGTTTGTAAAATTGAGTTGTACCTCTCCATAACACAAAGCCTGGGCTGAGTTTAGAGACCATGTGTTGCCCATGCAGCATGATCCCTCTCGCGGCCTGTCTAGTTTACTCCAGAGGAAAGGTAACACCAATACGTCTGGAACAAGACAAGCTGCAGATGCTGCCGGATCAGCAGTGCAATACTCTAACTATCCGTCTGTCCCCAGCCAGTTGCCGACCAAGGCTTAGGGCCTGATCTGCCCTGCCATGATATTTAGTATTTAGATAGCATTTCCTCGCACTAGGGTAAGGCTTGTACCCTCCCAGTTGCACTCCTCCGCCCAAAGGTATCGGATTTGGTGAGCGCCGCCCAACATTCGACGCTAACAGAAAGCAGGTAGTACCGTCTACTGTCATATGTGCTCAGTCATATCTGAATTAGCGAATACCAAAGCGTATATCACTCCCTGGTGGATTCTACATGTACACCCACAGAGCTCCACATATTCTACTGTTCTATAATCAGGCGTCTCACCAAGGAATTCTCCTGTTTGGGTGACCCTGTCAGTAATATGACTCTTCTTAGTACAGGCCCCTGGTTCTTTTTGGCACTTTAGCTTTACAACCGATGACAAAGTAGACTTGCTTGTGGAGAATCACATACCATGGGAAATTTAATAGAAACAAGACTATTCGAGCCAGGGAAATCAGTTGGAACACAGAATCACCGTGTCAGGGCATCTAACAGTCGTCATATATTAACCTGCGTCAAAAGTTAACAAAGAAAAGGCGTTTCGAACACTATATTCGACGAACAATAACCAATTTTTCAAACACATCGAGACCTCTAAAACTGGGGTTGTGCCGACAGAGAGATTTCAGTTACTCTGCGATTACCTGTGGGATAGCATTGCTCTATATTTGAGCAGTATCAGAGGTTATATGTATTATACAGTTCAACCAACATATGATTAATCTGCTCACTTCATATTATATATGAAGAAATGCCGCTAAATATAACAGTCAATAAAACTTGCAATCTACTGTGTGTGGCTCCTGTATTTAAATCCGTTTGTTATTGATAACCTATTTGTAATGTTTCTAAATAAATTGCATTACATTAATAAACAATATTAAATGTGTGTGCGAACAAGGAAGATGAAGGAGATATTATCGAGCAGATAAATATCCACATAAAACTAAAGAACTAAAGAGTCCCAGGTTGCTGTCATGAGATGATTCGGTATATCTTGCTAATTCCATATTCTTATTTAGACAAATCGGCGTTAGATGTGTGGTATTGCAAATAATACACACACTTCCCTTATTTTTCAAGAAATTTCTCGGTACCTATGTTAGGCTGGGTCGATCTGAGAGCATAGGCCAGTGAACCACAATTTCCGCCGTTAAAGGTGGTAAAAACTCCGCTGGGGAGCAAGTGCGACAGAAGGCTTCTGATCATCAGAAGCGGTCCCCCTCCACGAATGTTTCGGCCACTTTACCTTCCTGACACTCCCAGGGGACGGGCCCGTCTGGGTCATAACCCCCAGACGTCTTCTCCTGCCGTGCGTAACTATCGAGACTTTCCCATGTCGACTTCGCAGTGGCTGTTGTTTCGGTCTCATTGTGAGGTGGTACTCTTCTGAAGAGGTTTTAGTGTTACTGAGGTTGTTCTTCTAGAGAGACGGTGACTAACATTAAAGGCAAAGTTGAACCATTTACTGCGTATCCTTGTCCCACCCTGTATTGCGGAATTCTAAAAAAATTCTAATACGTAACTACCTGACCGGCAGACAAGCCTCTGTGTGTGTGCTAGCACTGTGTTTGCATAGACCAATCGGCACACGATTGGTGATGTGGTCAATACCATTGCGGTGACCTTTAATTCCCAGAATATTTCCTGGTACATGTTTTAGACCGGGTCGACCTGAGATCCCAGGTCAATAGTGCCCAAGTAGTTAGCACAATACAAATGTGTTCTATTTTATTATGCCACTTGAAAGTAAATAAAGGTAAATAATCGAAGCATAGGGAGAATATGTTGTGTATATGTTATCTCCCCTCTTGAGATATTTTCAACATTTGTTTTCGAAGATTAAAACGCTGTCTTATACGCCTACTCTTGGATGTTGTGCTTTATTTATATGCCAACTGTTAGACGCCCTTCAAAATATACCCGTTCTTAGATGCCCTTTCTTAGATGCCATCTTTTAGATTCCTACTCTTAGATGTCCTATCTTATATGCCAACTATTAGATGCCTCCCATAGATGACAATGAGCAGTCAAGCTGAAAAACATCTGATGGCTGTAGAGATGTGGTTTCTGAGGAAAATGCAAAGAATACCATGGACAGCCAGAAAGACCAATGAACAGGTCCTTCAAGAAAATAATGAAGATCGTAAACTGATTAGAGATATTAGACGCAGACAGTCAACATTTTTTGGCATGTTATGAGAAGAAATAAATTGGAGAACTTGGTGACAACTGGTAAGATCGAAGGGAACAGACCAAGAGGAAGACCTAGAAGCAAATACCTGGATGGCTTTGCTTCGTGGCATGGTCGAGACAGAAACACAGAGCTGATCCAGGACTCTGGTGATCGAGTGTGATGGCAAAACATGACCGCCCACGCTTACCGGCATGGCACATGATGGATGGATGGATAGATGCCCCTCTTACATGACCTTTCTTAAATATAAATATAATAGAAGTTTGAAAGGTATTGGCGAACGTCTTATTTCACTCAGTATCTCCCTTTTGGGCATAGCCCTCAACTAACAGACCTCAAGTCGTCTCATTTTGTGTTATCTTATGCAGCTCCGATCAAGTCCTCTCATTTTGTGTTATCTTATGCAGCTCCGATCAAGTCCTCTCATATGATTCCCCTCAGTGTGCGTTATAGGTCTTCCTCTATGTCGAAGGCCCCGTGGTTTCCAAACGAAGGGCTTTTTATTATAATAGTGTCAGATTTTCTCAGTGTATGTCCTATCGGCCTGCTCTGTGGTGAAGCGGTTACGAATATAATTCGCAATCCCACATACCGCGCTCGAAACACAGCTGCAGGCGATTTTGAAGCAGACCGCCTTGCGTTGGTGTACATACAATGGTATGAGTGCCGATCGTTCAAAACACAATGGCATACTACTGAGCGTAAACATGCCTGGGAATCACAAACAGCCAAAAATGCTGGGATTGACTGCTGCGTCCTGTACAGGATGTGCAACTAACTTTGTGTACTATCGAGTGCCAGGGTCTCTTCCTCGCCTCATGGTTCAATGGTGTGTGTGTGTGTGTGCGTGCGTGCGTGCGTTCGTGTGTGTGTGTGCGTGCGTGCGTGCGTGCGTGAGTGTGTTCGTGTGTGTGTGTGGTGTGTGTGTGTGTGTTTGTGTGTGTGTGTGTGTGTTTAGTTCTGTCCATGAACCCCACATTGGTGATTCTGTAGGACAAATTTATTGCTTGGAACCTGTGCTGACACCAGTTAATGATCGTTTGTAATTTATTCGTAATCAGTGTAGTCGTTCTTCAAGTTTATGACTCATACCGTGATATTGATTTAACAAGAGAGTTAAATAGTCTAAGTTGGGTACTACGTTTAATTTCGTTTGACATCTAAAATTTCCTAGCGTTATAAAAACTCCCAAATGGCACCACTCAATCAATCAATCATGTGCCATGCCGGAAAGCGTGGGCGGTCATGACTCGCCATTTCACTCGATAACCAGTATCGTGGATCAGCTCAGTGTTCCTGTCTCGTCCATGCCATGTGGCCAAGCCATCCAGGTATTTTCCTCTCGGTCTTCCTCTTGGTCTGTTCCCTTCGATCTTGCCAGTTGTCACCAAGTTCTCCAATCCATTTCTTCTCATAACATGTCCAAAAAATTTTGACTGTCTACGTCTAATTTCTCTAATCAGTTTACGATGTTCATTTGTCTCCGGTAGTACTTGGTCATTGGTCTTTCTGTCTGTCCATGGTATTCTTTGCATGTTCCTCAGAAACCATATTTCTGCAGCCATCAGATGTTTTTCAGCTTGACTGCACATTGTCCAAGTTTCACATCCATACAACAGAACAGGCTCTATGTATCCCCTCAACACTCTTTTTCTCGTTTCAATTGACATCTTTTTATTGGTCAGAATGTTTTTCATCTTGCTAAAGGCTACTTTCGCCATTACGACTCTTGTTCTAATCTCTTCAAGGCATCTCCCATCAGATGTTATGAATGTTCCAAGATAATTGTACCGATTCACTTGTTGAAGAATATTTCCATTTACTTGTATATTACATTGTGGCACTTCTTTCTTCCTAGTGACGACCATAACCTGAGTCTTTTTACAATTTAATTCTAACCCCAGTTGCTCACTGTGTACAACAACCGCATCTACTAATTGTTGCAGGTCCTGCGCATTGTCTGCAATTAATACTGTATCATCTGCATATCTAATGTTATTTATGGCACCACTACTAAAGAACAACCACGTATCAATAGTTACATAGAAAGCACTCTACAGCACAATCTTCCTACCAACTCTATGCTACCATTGCCAAACCTGGACGATGACCGAGAAAGAGAAAATAAAAATCACAGCAGTAGATATGAGATACCTGGTAAGAATACTCAATGTGTCAAGAAGAGGGAACATCACGAATGAAGAAATCAGTACTAAAGTGGGGGTTATAGCAGCATTAGATTTTATAAGAAGGCAGTAAGATAAATGGATTGGCCATGTACGAGGGCGAGTCAATAAGTAAGTCACACAGTTCTGCGGGATGGCATGTAAATGTAGTTGGTGTTTTCTACAGGTGTCATTAGGTGACAGCAACATCGAACTTTATATTCCCGTTCGTCAGGTGGCGCTAGGTGTCTCATGTGCATGCGCAGTGCATAAATAAAAAGGCGACTGTACTTACTGAGTGTACAACCAAAGAGCAACATGCTGATGTGCGTTTTTTGTAGGCAAAAGGACTGCTTACAAAGGACATTCATAAGGAGATGCTTCCCTGTTTATGCTGACAAATGTTTGTCCCGTAAAGCGGTGCATAGCTGAGTAGAACATTTTTCTCAAGGACGCTCCAAAAATTCAAGGTTACTCCATCAGCAGGGACGGTTATGCTGGCAGTGTTCTGAGATTTTCAAGGAGTGCTTTTAATCAATTTCAAGAAGAAAGGTGACTGAATTCTGAATTGTACTGTGAAATTATATCGATGCTTCATGATGCAATTGGAAGAAAACGTCCAAGACTGCTGACTAGAAGGGTGTTGCTTCTTCATGACCATGCTATACCACATACGACTTGATTAACTCAGGAGAAAATTAACCAATTAAGTTTGAAAGTTCTGGAACATCCACCTTACATCCCCGAAGTAGCCCCTAGCGATTTCCACCATTTTGGTCCACTGAAAATACATCTTGGCGGGAGATATTTCGCGAATGATGCCGAAGTTGAATTCGAAGTGAAAACGTGGTTTGGATTACAAACTAACAGTATACCATGATGTACAGACAAAATGGAAGTAGAAGTAGAGGCCGACCACGTAAACGATAGGCAGTAGGAATAGCAGAGTCCATGGTAATATGAAGCCCATAATCGGGCACTCTCCCGTTGTTTATACATCACCTCGGCGCCGCAAGGTACAAGAGGAACAAGCTGAGATCAGATGAGATAAAAACTCCCATTGACTTGTGTATCCTTGTTCCGATATCTGTTTCCATATCTTTGTCTACATTGTTATCTAAGTAAGTGTTTGATTCCCCTTCTTGAATGAAGGTTTAACCAAAAGAGACCGAGTTATCATTTGCCTGGTTTATTCTCATATTCAGTGTCTGTTCTCTATGAATTTTAGACCCTCTTGTGATCGCCCCTTCAATGTTTTCATTTAATCTTACATCTGATTAGTGTGTTGGACAGAACTGCATCGCTGCCAGCTACATGCATATCATCCATCTGCTTTATCAGAGGAATCCATGAAATTCCATTTCTGATGGTACATATTCTTGTCTTTATCATCGAGTCTATAATCTGTCATACAAATAAAGTAGACAAAAGCATCCATGCCTCACACCTATCATCTATTGCTATCTCTAATGTCTCTGTTAGTTTATCCATTGCACTTCCCGTCTATATATCTTTAAAGCCTTTATTTTAGCGAGTTAATTGTTTTCTGTAGAATTTCTTAATGCCTAGTCAATTCCCAAAGAAGCTTCCTTATAAATGGTGTCAGATGCCAATATAAAGTGGTGAGTTCAGTTTTATGATGTTTGCCCATCAAGAATGAAATTGACCATTCATTTCATCCAGTCGGGTTGAAAGCATGAAGTCGCGAGTTCTATGATGGCAGGTAAGGCCTATTTATATATCAAATGCCTCTTCTTCGTCTACAAAGGCTAAGTAGATTATTTAATTCAATTCGATTGATTTTTCTATTAGTTGTCAGATATCAGTCATCATTAGCACCTTCCGTCTTGACATACGATAGTTTGTTACATTGTGGTTCAAAAAGGCATAATAACTACAACCCATGGCTGTAGTGAATGTGACTGATAAAGCCAATTCACACTGTAAATATTCGTCCACAGTGAATGCATATGAACACATGGTCAATTTCACCATCACATACTATTTTAGGTCTCATACGTCCGTGTGTGACCTATGCGCAATCATTTTCTTCTTTGTATTTATTCCATTTCTGATATGTGCTCTCCATGCAACATGTTCAGCGGCAACATGCTCCCAATGTGCATTATCAATGTATGTATCAATCATGCACGGCTTATACACATCTTTGTATCGTAATAGAGGCCGACCCTGAGATCTCCTACCCATCTGTAATTAACCAAAAAAGATTTCCTTTGGTATTCTACCATCATCCATCCTTCTAAAGTGTCCTATCCATCTAAGTCTACGAAGACTGAGCATGAAACAAACCGTCACACAACCTGATCTTTCTAATACTTCAGTATTTGTGATTTTGTCTTGCCACTTAAGAATTATTTGCAGACAACGCATATGAAAGCTATTTAAACGTTTCTCTTGGTTGAGTACTAAGTACATAGGATTGGTAGACGATGACTTTTGTTTTGTCAGTAAGCTTCCTTTTCTCCCAGACTATTTTTATTAGCCTGTTCATTGCTGTTGCTGCCTTACCAATCCTGATGTTGATTTCCTGATCAAGGGATAATTTGCTATTTACCTCTGATCCTAGATATCTCCAATTCGGCGTCGTCAATAAAGATATATGGTACCCCATGTGCACCTTGTGACATAATCTGTGTCTTCGTTTTACTAATTGTTAAACCAAATTCAGAACAAGCACTGGAGAATGCAGATAGCAGACGTTGTAATTCTTTTTCAGAGTGGGTCGTAATTGCAGCATCATCTGCAAATAGCAACTCTCTGATCAGTACCCTCCTAATTTTGGTCGTGGCCTTCAATCTCTGAGCGTTGTAGAGTCCGCCATCTGAGCGTGAGTAAATGTATATACCACCATCCTGACCACGAAAGGCATATTTCAGTAGACAGATATCAGTAGTGAATATCTAAAATATATCACCAAGTTTGCCCACTTAAACATATTCGATGATGACTGTACACAAAATAGAAGTGACGCAACAACATATTTAAAATGAGGGCAATTGTAGAGAAAAACTCATTGCTTTATAGATTACTCAAGAGCATTTGAAAGTGGAATGTGAAGAATTATGGAACACAATGAAAGAACTGGGTTTCCCATAACAATTAATACAATTAATAGACACATTACATCGAAAAAGTGCCGTAGTGAGAATATGTGGCGATGTAATAGATTAGTTTGACATTGACATAAGAGTCCAGATAGTTGCATGTTGTCATCGTATCTGTTTACCTTATCTTATGAAGCCGGCTCTGTGGCGAAGGGGTTACGATTTCAATTCGTAATACCGTATACCAGGTTCGAAACACAGTAGCGGGTAATTTGGAAGCAGACCACTTTGCGTTGTTTCCATACAATGGTATGAGTGCCGTTCATTCAGAAAGCAGTGACAAACTACTGAACGCAAACATGACCCGGAATCACAAACAGCTAAAATATGCTGGAGTTGACTGGTACGAACCTGTAAAGGATATGTAACTAACTTCTTAAAATATGAAAACTAAAATTATTAGAGAAATTATCGACACGAACCAATACGATACCTTTGTAATCGAAGGAATTGAAATATCTTAACTTAAATGTCTACACAGTATCACGATGAACAATAAGAATGAGAATTGAGAAACTAATGAAGTTAACTCAAGAGCTAGGTGACAAACAAAATGCATGTCTAAATGCAAAAAAAAAAAAAAAAAAAAAAGAAATGATGACAATCGATAAAACATATACATCAACAAATTTATTTGTCAATACAGAAACATCACAGAAAGACAGCACATTTAAATATATGGCCTCTGTACTGATTTTTTTTTAAAAATTCGCATATCCCTTACAGGACATCGATGTCAACAACAGCATCTTTCAGCTGTCTGTTGATCTCTTGGCAAGATTACGCTCAGTAGTTTGCCATTGCTTTCTGAGCGGCCGGCTCAGTATCCCGCAAGTCACGAGCGGGGGTCGAACCGCCTCAGCTCTCGCTCCGCTACGAGACTCTGCGTGATAAACGGGATTACAGAGAAAGTGTTGTGACCCCTCAGCCAGAGAGACCGGCTCTGTACTGATAGGCAATGGAAATGTGATGACAGTAACTTAAAGAACTAACATCGCTGTGCAAAACCTACAACAATTGAATGGTTTAGTATTGCAACAGATAGAACAACAACAGATGGAGTACTGAGAGCTGACGTATTTCCTGTAACAACATACGCGTGATAACTAGGATATTTACCAATCACCTAACAAAAGTATATCAGTGCCTTTCAATATAAGCTTTACAGAAGGGTTAACAATTTCAACAAGTACCCCAGAAGTAAGATGTCCCACGTCCGATACATCCATCTGGAGATCATCTGCCACACCCTGCGCCCATCTTCTCTTTGGCCTTCCTCTTCCTATCTCCCATGGCGCGGCTGTCCTTCAGGTGTTTAAGCGCTAAGCGCAACTGTTTGTTTGGTGTGCAGATCTGATGCCTAGGGGTCTTTGTTGTACAATCATCATCAAATCGTCACCGTGGTTTGTTTCGGACTCTTCTTTCTGCCCGGCCATCACGGTCCTCTGTAATAACTCGACCTTCATACATTATGGCCCACTGTAATAACTCAACGCCAGTGCGGTTTTGTGTGTGTGTGTGTGTGTGTGTGTGTGTGTGTGTGTGTGTGTGTGTGTGTGTGTGAGTTTTTTGTTTTTTTTGACTATCTATTCATCAAAACACTGTACAATTGTTACTCACAAATGCACACACAATTATCAATTATGCAACACGATCACAAATCTACACCACATATTATCTATACATAAACTGTACTAAACAGAGTGGCTCAGTGTTGGCCACCACTCTATTACAACGTGGTCCGCACTCCACAAAACCACCGCCTAGAATAGCTTGTCCTGATCTCGCTTCTTGTTGACCGCGAAGCGAGCCTCAGTGTTTTCACGCTGTTTGAAAAGTATCCATTTTTCACGATCCAGATGTCTCCAAAGCTAGGAGTACGACAAGGGTGTGTCTTGTCACCAGATCTTTTCTCCCTGTATAGCGAAGTAATAATGAGAGAGATCAAAGAGATGCCAGGAATACTAGTTGGAGGTTATAATATAAATAATATACGCTATGCAGATGACACAGTATTGGTGGCGGATAATTCAACAGACCTACAACAATTATTAGACGTTGTAGTAACAGAGAGTGCAAGGAAAGGACTCAACTTGAATATCAAGAAAACAGTAACAATGGTAATATCAAAGAAAATGGTGACACCAAAATGTGACATAGAAATAGAAGGGAAAATCCTTAACCAAGTTGATAATTTTAGATACCTAGGGGCATTTATAACATCAGATGGAAGATGTACAACAGAGATTAGGAGCAGAATAGGGCAGGCAAAAGCCGCATTTCATAAAATGAAGAGTATCTTATGCAATAAGTCACTGTCACTGAATGTAAGAAAGAGAGTGCTGAAATGCTATGTAGAACCAGTTTTGCTGTATGGCAGTGAATCTTGGAATGTAAATGAACAAATTAAGAAGAAATTAGAAGCAACAGAGATGTGGTTCCTGAGACGAATGTTGCGAATTCCTTGGACTGCCAGAGTAACTAACGACGACTGCCTGAAACAGGCTAATGAAACTAGAACATTATATACAACAATAAGACAGAGACAAACAGCTTTCCTCGGTCATGTGATGAGAAGAGAGGCATTGGAGAACATTGTAACAACTGGAAAGATCGAGGGGAAGAGAGGCAGAGGTAGACCAAGAGAAGTGATGCTGGATGGATTGAGACGGTGGCATGGGGGAATATCAGCAGCAGAGTTGATCCAGAAAACCAAAGACCGAGATCTATGGAGAGCCATGAACGCCTACGCCAGCCGGCACGGCACTTGCTGATGATGATGATGAGATGTCTATTACTGAACACTGCCATAACTTCTGACCTCATCTAATTTGGGTTACGACATAAGTGATGCATGTCCTTTTCTGGACCATGGCACTATCTTCCCGGCATATCTTCTTCTTCTTCAGCATTCCGTACCATTGAGGTTCTTTGCTGCAGATACAAGCCGTCTCCATTCGTCTCTCTGGTTGACCTTCTCTTGCCAGTTGCTGATTCATTTAACGTTCCTAGATCGTTGTCCAAATAAAACAGTCCGGATTCGAGGATTATTTATCTGTTTCGTAACAAAATAGATTTTACAAAGGTAGGGATGTTAACCCCACGCTTCTACCCCCAACCTGGAGGGCCAGGGTGTTTCTCTTTGTCTGTTCTCTACCCTTTGACCTGTCCGGCTTGGGAGGCCCTGCTGGTAGCTACGCTACCCCGGCATAGCTCTCAGGGTCATTGAGAAACTCAAGCTCCCCCACCACGCCAAGGTGGAAACACCATCGGGGGAGTTCTCGGCATATAGCCCTCCATTATTGTTCTCTCCAAACTTTCATGACGTTCCAAGTGACCAATGTATTTCAATTTTCTTTGTTTTATCGTCTTTAGTAACCAACTGTCTTCAACATTCAGATCTTGTCGAATGGATGCATATGTTATTTTTTTGCGTCCAAGATATTATTAAAATCCGTATATAACATTTATATTCAATAGCATTTATGCGCTGCTCAGCTTGTTTAGTCCAGGTCTCATTGGCGTATATTGCAATGGGAAAGACGCATGCTCTTCAAAATCTAGTATTTGTAGGTCTATCTGTCCCACGCCACAATTTATTCAGTGAGTTTAATGTTTGAAGAGCAGTAGATACTTGTCTTTTAATTTCTTTCATTGTGTCACCATTATTGGTAATTAATGACCCAAGATATTCGAAATTTTCCACTACGTTCAAATTTTCTGTAAGATTCTGTAGCAAGTTATCAACATGGCCGCTGTGGTTGTATTGGATAAATACGCCCACACCCAAGTCACAACTGCCTGTGTTTCATAGCAGCTCGCGAGCGACCATCTGTCGCCTTCTACTTCTTCACAATATTGTTTTTCTCTGCTTGTGTTTACAAATTCTTTTTCATTCCGCGAACGTAAGTTTTTTGGTTATTTAACATAAAATAGTCTTCGTGTTAATAATTGCTTGTTAGTTTAACAAATTACTTGTTTTATAAGCAGGGGAAAATAACAGAATTAAAAGAATGTACAATATCTTTTGTGTTTACATTGCTAGTTAGTTAACACTTTGCTTGTTTATTTTAACCGATAAACAACGACGTGTAAAATAATAATTGAAAGCCACCAAGAACGCATTTTGTATTCTTCCTAATCGTACTCAAACCTTAAAGTTAATATCTCTAACAAAAGTGGTAGATACATTTAGATGCATGCCTTTCGCTGTAGAATGAAGTTGATTGATGCCGCAATGTTCTTTTGGTTTCATTCTCTCGCTTTGAACTCAAGCATCGTCCAAGCACGTGATACTACTAATGCGCTGGACAGATGTTTGCGTGTGGATTAGCTTTCCCTAATACCAGTGTTCCTCGTCATCAAGTGAACCCACTCCGACTTTAGAGGTATTTGTAATTTACATCACCAAGTCAAGGACGAAAAGTCAACATTTTAGTCCAAATGACTGATGTAGGGGTTGAACCCGCTACCTCGCTATCAGAACTTTGGATGTTTAAGAACGCTCGTATCTATTCAGCCATGCTGACCTCACCACGCGTTGTTAATTACTGGACCGCTTCGCTCATGCCTTCATAGATACGACAATGGGCTGCAAACAGTACACTACTCAACGGTCAAGGTATAATACTGCTAGCAACAACAACAAGACCAATATTTCATAATAAAAACACATACACCCACACAGAGAGCTTGTATTTATGATTTTGCATGCAACCTTAGCATGCTCTTCCTTGTGTTCTATCATTTGTCTGAACAAATTTAGGATATAACAGAATTCGTAAACGCCAACTGAACAGCATCATACGTCTCAGTATGATCTACGCATACATGTTCGTAATATTCTACAGCCAGCTTTAAAGGTCTATTGCCTTCGTGTGTTTGTTATTTGACCTATGCTTGGTATATGCATTTCTGAAGCCTATAGTGATATTAACACGGCTGGGCATTCATTATTTTCGTATATCGTACTTGTAGATTCAGGTGGATAAAAACACCCTTTTAGCGATGTCAAGTTGACTTTGCGACTAAATACGCTTCTTGCTGCAGCGAGGTACTATCATCATTTGGACGCTACAGGTTGGAATCCCTGTCTAACCACACTATATATTTCAATGTGTATATTGCGTACCTGTACTTGTGTCATCTACTTCTACACTATTCAGCTAAACTATACCATAATTTGCGGCTCTGTGCCGAAGGGGTTACGGACGCAGTTCATAGTCGCATAATGAGGTTCATGAGAAAAATACTCAACGTATCAAGAAGCGATAAGATCAGAAATGAAGAAATCAGGACTAAAGTTGGGGTTAAAGCAGCACTAGATGTTATTAGAAAGCAGCAAGTCAAATGGTTTGGCCATGCAAGTAGGCTACCAGTCAACAGCTTACCACAACAAGCAATGATGTACAGACCAGATGGAAACAAAGGAGGAGGCTGACCACGTAAACGTTGGACGGAGGGAATAGCAGAGTCCATGGGAATATCGATATATGAAGCCCATAATCGGGCACTCTCACGATGTTTATACTTCATCTCGACACCGCAAGGTACAATAAGAACATGATGAAATGAGATGAGATGAGACTGCATTCGAAACACAGCTGAGGGCGATTTAGCAGCAGACCACCTTGCGTTGGTTTTCATGACATGGTATGAGTGTTGGTCGTTCAGAAAACAATTGCAAAATACTGAACGTAAAGTTGTCAAAAAATCACGAACAGCCAAAAGTGCTGGGTGTGATTGCAACTTCGTGTAAAGTAAATGCGGCTAACTTTAACTAACTAATACCATAATTTAGACAGACTGGTTCCAGTCCTGCCATTCCAATAATGTTCAATCCTTTCCGTCTTCTAGTGTTTACACCACGTCTTTCTTATTATCGTCATTATCGTGTCTTTAACGACAGCCAGTATCTATTAGATGATGTTTGTTCTACATCTAGAATCAATTATAAGGCATGTGCGAGGTAAATAGAAACGACTGCCGCCAGCACGCTGTTGTTGCATGTTGATTTGTTCATTGCGAATCTGACGGTAGCGATACGAATCTTTTCATCAGCGTTATTGTTTCGACAGACTAGTGAAGACAAGCAGTTTCTGTAGCAACGTTGACCATGTTGTTTTCATGGTCTCTTTTAGAGATTCGTTATTAACTGACATACTGTAGTAAAAAGGCTTGTTTGGTTTATTAGAAGGTCAAATTATGTGTCCATTGAATGCAGCTAATGAAAATGTGAATTGTTTTAATTAGCATTTTGACCACGGTTGGACAGAGTGTAGATGATCAGATCCACATATGCGCAGACAAAAATCAACTGGAAGGTAGGTAGATAGCCAAGCGTAAAGGTTGATGACAAACGCAAGAGAGAAAGACAAATAGGTTGGCAAGCCAACAGACTATGAGACAGCTTAAGGCGACAGATAACAACAGATGGACAGTGAGTGTTTCTTTCTGCGTGTGTGTATGTGTGTGTGTGTGTGTGTCTGTATGTGTGTCTGTGTGTGTATGTGTGTCTGTGAGTGTGTGTGTGTGTGTGTGTTTGTGTGTGTGTAATGCATATTCTGTAGTCTAATAATAACAACGTACGACAACGACGTAACTAGCTCTTAAACATTCAGTGCGCTGATAGAAATATAGTCTGCTCAACCCCATATACCGGCACTAAGTTTGATATAAACAATGATTTCTCATTCAGAAAGCAATGGAAACTAGTGAAAGTAAATATAGCCTAGAAAATCAACGCGAGGTTGTGTCGTGTCTTCCTTTAAAGTGTCGTCCCTGGAGTGAGGGGAGTCAACACCCACATTATAATTTTGTTTCCCCTATCAATATCCTGGAGAATCCAAAAGCTTCCGTCCAACACACTCCTTCAGTTCATGGACACCTTTTCCTCTCTCTATCACTGTCGTACTATGCCCCCTCTCATTCTTCCCCACGCAACATATTCAACAACTCTTGCTTCTAAAAATTAATGAAGATTAATTTATTAAAAGAAAAGTGTAATGTACGTGAGACGTGTATGCGAAGAAAATGTATGATGTGTCCTATAAAGTGTGTAGGATCGGACCCTCAGATAATAGCATAGTCAGTTCATCCTTGCAAGGACACACCACAGCACGTTAAGTCAGAACAAGTCCATCTCACCCAGTACTGTATCTCTCCTGCCGGACAACGACTGTCATCTGTAGCTACCTGGTAATCCATCTTCCTGAACATCCGAAATAGACACTGTTTGGGGGAATGTGAGCCGGCCGCAATGGCAAACTACTGAGCGTAATCTTGCCAAGAAATCAACAATCAGCTGAAAGATGCTGATGTTGACAGCAATGTCCTGTAAAGGATATGCAAACATTGTTTTAAATCGCAAATGAGCTGGCGCTGCGGCGTCGCAAACCGCGATCCCGCATACCGCATTCAAAACACAGCTGATTTGGAATCAGACCGCCTTGTGTTGGTTTTCATGCAATGACAGGTGTGCCCGTCACTCAGTAAACAATTGCACACTACAGAACGTTAACTTGCCAAGAAATCACAAACAGCCAACAAATGCTGGAGTTGATTGCTACGTCCTGTAACGGATATGCAACTAACTTTTAAAATCACAAATAGTGAGTTGGGTTGATCTCAGCGTGTTGTAAAGGAAATGCAACTAACTCTTTGTTAAATGTCAACAAGATGAATATATTTATAGGGTTGACTAAACAATAAATTACTCTGTAAGAAGCGTGAGTGAAAGAAGCATACAACAACTGACACATTATACACAAATATTGAAGATATCGGTGGATTAGAAACATCCTATTCGCTGCTGGGTCTAGTAGCCTGCTTCAATTATAGTCAAACACCTCTGCAATTTTATAAATTAGTGAAAATACGAAGAGTAAGTTATTTGGCAGCAGACCTCCTTGCGTTGGTTTTCATTAAATGGTATGAGTGCTGGTCGTTCAGAAAACAATGGCAAAATACTGAACGTAAATTTGTTAAAAAGCATGAACAACCAAAAGTGCTAGGGTTGACTGCGACGTCATGTAAAGGAAATGCAGCTAACTTTAACTAACTAATACCATAATTTAGACAGACTGGTTCCAATCCTGCCATACCAATAATGTTCCCTCCTTTCCGTCTTCTTGTGTACACCACTTCTCTCTTGTTATCTTCATTATCGTGTCTTTAACGACTATTAGATGATTTTTGTTCTACATCTAGAATCAATTATAAGACATGTGCGAGGTAAACAGAAACGACTGCCGCCAGCACGCTGTTGTTGCACGTTGATTTGTTCATTGCAAATCTGACGATAGCGATACGAATCTTTCCATCAGCGTTGTTGTTTCGACAGACTAGTGAAGACAAGCAGTTGCTGTGGCAAAGTTGTCCATGTTGTTTTCAAGGTCTCTTTTAGAGATTCGTTATTAACTGACATACTCTAGTAAAAAGGCTGATTAATTGGTATGTGAACTAATGACAAGCACTTAGTAGTAACTGCTAGTATGTACGGGCGATTTTCACAATAATGAGCAAACGGGAAATGGGTGTACTCAATGTTTGTGTTTCTCGGGGCTTAATGTGAACTCTACTAATTGTTTGGTTTATTAGAAGGTCAAATTATGTGTCCATTGAATGCAGCTAATGAAAACATGAATTGTTTTAATTAACATTTTGAACACGGTTGGGCAGAGTGTAGATGATCAGATCCACATATGCGCAGAAAAAAATCAACGGGAAGGTAGATAGATAGCCAAGCGTAAAGGTTGATGATGAACACAAAAGAGAAAGACAAATAGGTTGGCAAGCCAACAGACTATGAAACAGCTTAAGGCGACAGATAACAACAGATGGACAGTGAGTATTTCTTTCTTTGTGTGTGTGTGTGTGTGTGTGTGTGTGTGTGTGTCGGTATGTGTGTCTGTGTGTGTCTGTGTGTGTAATGCATATTCTGTAGTCTAATAATAACATACGACAACGACGTAACTAGCTCTTAAACATTCAGTGCGCTGATAGAAATATAGTCTGCTCAACCCCATATACCGGCACTAAGTTTGATATAAACAATGATTTCTCATTCAGAAAGCAATGGCAAACTAGTGAAAGTAAATATAGCCTAGAAAATCAACGCAAGGTTGTGTCGTGTCTTCCTTTAAAGTGTCGTCCCTGGAGTGAGGGGAGTCAACACCCACATTATAATTTTTTTTCCCCTATCAATATCCTGGAGAATCCACCAGCTTCCGTCCAACACACTCCTTCAGTTCATGGACACCTTTTCCTCTCTCTATCACTGTCGTACTATGCCCCCTCTCATTCTTCCCCACGCAACATATTCAACAACTCTTGCTTCTAAAAATTAATAAAGATTAATTTATTAAAAGAAAAGTGTAATGTACGAGAGACGTGTATGCGAAGAAAATGTGTGATGTGTTCTATAATGTGTGTAGGATCGGACTCTCAGATAATAGCATAGTCAGTTCATCCTTGAAAGGACACACCACAGCACGTTAAGTCAGAACAAGTCCACCTCACCCGGTACTGTATCTCACCTGCCGGACACCGACTGTCATCTGTAGCTACCTGGTAATCCATCTTCCTGATCATCCGAAATAGACACTGTTTGTAAATTACCACTGATCATGGACCGGTTGCACACTACACATAAGGTCCTATCGCTCCTAAAGACTGCACAAATCCTTTGTAGTGAGTATTTAGGTATCACTGTTATTGTTAATATACTTGATCCTAACTAGTGTCTATCTAGTTTCAATTATCATGTCTTTTGTACTATTTCACTAGAATATATCACACCATGTGACTATTATATTTTAATGTTCTTGGTTAGGTACCAATGTTCTTATGCTGTGTGTTGCATCAACAATCATCACCCATCTTAGGTGAACCATCTTCCTTCTAACGTTATTTAATTTCCGTAAGAACCATGTTATTGTTCAACTGAGGTTCTTTCACATTTGAGTTGAACCTTTTCTAAAACATTGTTGAGCTTCCTCGTAACTGGTAGGGAACCTGTGAGAGAAACAACACATCTGGTGATAGTACTAGTCACTGATCCTACCGGCTGGGTGTAAGCCTATTGCCTTGCTCAGTTATACACAGCTAACTAAACTCTGTCATAGAGCATATTAGCTCCTCACCTACGTCCGAATCAGGCGGTGACAAGGAAAAGACCAATAACAGAGTGCAAGACTTCAGTGGGCAGACCACTGAAAGATCCCTCCCCATTGGGGCACTTTCCCATCTCCCAACCCATCTTAAATCTCTCCATTATCAACCCCGCTATCCTATTCACCCTAGCAGAGCTAATCATCACTCATCCTCTAACTAGTTTTCCACTAACAGTGCTAATCATCACACTCTAGTTTTAACAAGGTTACTGCCTATATTAATTAGAACTAATTAGATAATATGCTCTACCTTATACGGCACCCCCGCA